>OX439483.1:413619000-413733348 GCA_949320155.1 Melangyna quadrimaculata
CATTTTCTTATGAAGTTGGTAAAGCAAAGAACCATAATTTTGAGTATATCGAAAATTATTCTGACAATTACCAATTAACAATAATTGCACACCTAATAAAGCAAATTAAAATTGATTACAAGACCCATATTTGTCCGTTAAGGAACATTTAATATCGAAAAAAAGCTCCCATAATTGTTTGCTTTGTACTTGCAAAAACATGTATGAATCAAAAGAATCTGATACGAAGGAAGAAAGATTAAGGGCCAGATTGTTAACTAACGCTAATCAACCAAAATTGGCTGATTAGTGAAATCCATGATTTGAAACTCATACTTTGAATTTTTTAAACAAAATTTGATCAACAAAAACATTTGAGTATTTCCAGCTCCACTTATCATGGATTAAAGATAATCAGCTGGGAACAAACTGGCCCTAATAGTCTAACGCGAGGCTGCTGCCATTATTGTGAAAGACGTTCGGACAGAAAAGTACGAGACCTATACTTTACGGTGGTGTGGAAATGTGTTGAGTCGTTTCCGCCATGTCTTTGTGTTGAGCGAGTTCCCGGCCGTGATCTATTTGTCGTACGTACAAAAGTTGTAGGTAATTAGTCTTCTACAACTTTGCCATTTAAACGTGTCACTTATTTTAATAAAAATGGTCCAACAGTTCAAAAAAAAAAAAAAACAGGGAAATCTCCTAATTTGTATCACTTTTTGCTTATTACTAGCAATAAATGATTATTTTACAGAAAAATTGTCTAAATAAAAAAGGTAGCAAATTGAATTATCTATAAATTTGGTTATAATCGAAATGCGAGAAATGCAAAATACGCCTTCAAATCGATAAAACACAAAATCCGAAATTCCGGGCACACACCATATCAAATTTTGGTCTAAGACTGTGGTTTTATGTTCTACTCCATCATTTTAACCTAACCGCATCAAAACATTTTGTACTTCGTTTAACTTTGATGTATGGTGAAATTTTGTCTAAAATGATCGGGCTATGACATGAAAATTAGTTGTTGACAAAAAAACATACATAATTGAATTTCATGTGCAGGTCAAACGGTAAAAGCTTATTTCTTATTTCTATAGGAAACGTATCTTGATTCAAATTCCTAGAGTTTGGGTCATAGAAACGTAACGCCGCATACGTTTGCTTGCTTCGATGTATTTTGAAAAAAATGTTAATACGGCAAGTGCTAACTTCTAATCTACTTCACTTAGAGGCACAATTTTTAACCTAGTATCATACTAAAAATAATGAGTTAACATCGATTTAACTAGATGCACTAAAATTTTGCGCCAATGTTTTTAAAGAAGCATTACTTGCTGAAAGCTAGTTAAATTCAAGCATCAAGATTAAAAATGAAAATACATACTTAAATCAACCCTCCCCCCCCCCAAATATATATCTGGATACGGCCTTGTACGCATATAAAATCTTAGATGCAGAGAAGAAAAGTAATTTACACGGGTACAACTTTACTACTACTACTACTACTGCTACAATAGAAAATATTTACCGGTAGATATGTATGTACCTTCGAGAATAATTATTTATATTCATCAAAATTCTTATGCCTTCCTGACATAATTTTATAATGGCTCTAAGAACAATAAAACAAAAATGCAAAAAAAAAAAAAAATGTTAAATAATGTCCGCTAAATGTACAAGAAAACAAAAGTAGGCAGGTACACAAAATAGGGAACTCCCTTCAAATAAAAGGTAAGATTGCAAAGGCTTTTTCGTGTTTTGTTGTTGTGGTTTATAAATTAAATATTCTTAGTTCCTGAGATTTTGTGACTTGTGGGAACTTCCTCAAAGTTATAAAAATAAATGTATATATTTTAGAGGAAGAGTTGGAAGTACCTTGTTACTTCTATTAAATAGAAAGGAGGACGACATAAAACAACTCATCCTGATGGGACCCATGGTTTGTAACACAGGACAGGCGATAATTGTTTGCATCATTAAAAAAATGAAACAAATCATTCTTCGCACTAATCACGTCTGGAACTAATCGGGTTTCTCTAGGTTCAACCTATAATATAATCTAGGAAAATTAGACAAAAGACCCCTGACCTGGACAAATTTGTTGGGGTTGAATACCAACTTAAAAAAAAATACCGGCGTACATTTAGGATTTAGGTCTTTACTCAAATGGACAAGTTTCGTCCCCAGTAACCAGCTACAAGTCTTTTATAGCTACTGTTTTGAATTATATGACTGAAACGGAGTTAATTTCAATTTGTATTGTCCCAGACATAGTTTTTATTAACAAGTTGAAATTTTGGGGAAGTGTTTTCATTTGTTCTTCTGTCCGGGTCGAAACCAAGTTTGCCTGGACTCCAGTTATTTCATTTAAAAAAGTACAAGTGAACTAGGGTTGCTATGCGTCCTCTTTTTAACCCCGGCGTGGAACGTCCTCCAACGTTTTCGAAAATTGTCCTCTTTTTTCCCCTAACAAGTAATTACGAAAATTAAAAAAGTCATCGAACTCTGAATTTAAAAGAAAGACATAGCCAATACAAATCTGATAGAAAACATAAAATGAAACAGATCTTATTTTGACTCCCGTGTGTCAACCCTCTAAATTTAGGTGAACGCGCCCATGTGTTCGGCTTTTGTTATTTGTTTTGTTTTTCCCCCTTTCACCAAGAAAATAACTACATAGACCTACTTTTTGCAAAAAGTACAAAAGTGAAAGGATCAGTAGCGGATCCAGAGGGAGGGTCATAGGGGTCAAACGCCATAGAAAAAAAATAAAAACATTTAAACTTCAAGAAATTAAATTCTTTTAAAGTAGGCAGACATACTTAAAAAAAAAAAGAACTCTAGATGCAGATTTTTCTATTCAAATAGTGGGTGTCCAAATGGATTCTCATTACCAAAATGCAAAGTGTTCATGTTCATTCCGAAAAAAACGAATTGTGTGTTCAACTTTAGAAAAATATCCCGGCTAACCAGAACCCCACGAATTTTGTATTTACACATTAGAACTAAAATTTTAAGAAATTAAATTTGAATTTAAGAGGTAAAGTTATTCTTAAAGATTACCGGAATTAAATTATTCAAATTTCACTTTTCAAATAATCTTATCTTTAGTTTATCTGAAAATTTTCTCATTAATAAACTAAAAAAAATTCAATCTGAACATAAATATAAAAAGTACTTTATAAAATTTTCTTTTTTTGTATTTTAATTTATGTTCGTGGACCTAGTTTTTGTTTTCTTTTTGTCCTCCTTTTTAAGGTAGATGATGTCCTCCAAAGTCCGGGATTTTAAAACTTTTTGTCCTAGCTTAGCTAAGACAGCCATGGCAACCCTAAAGTGAACTCAACTCCAGAAATGAATGTGTTTCACCCAGATATGATAGTGGGCTCTTCAGTAAGCCTGTCATATCCTTCTAAGATACAAATTTTGGTCGATGTAACCCGACTCATATAAAAATCACAGCCAAAATATTCTTTTAAATTCGTGCACCTATAAATAAATTTATTCACTACACTTATAACAGAACTAGTTTTAATAATTTAATATTTAAATTACTTCATCTTCATTATTAACTCAAGTCAGCATAGAATTTTGAGAAAATACGGCTCTATAAATTTAACATTACTCGAATGCAGTCCCCAATTATATCGGATCCCTTATGTTCTTATGAGTTCATCAACGTAAAAAGAAAAATCCGGTGGCTACTCATCGTGCCTAATAATAATTATTTTACACCTTGGACATATTGAACCTGATGCCCAATATTTTGACTATTTGAAGAATTCTTCCAAAATTACATCTACCTCTCTGAATATTCTACCAGAATATAGAAATGGTTATAGATGAGTATACTAGACCAGATGGAATACCTCCAAGCGTTCAATGTCTTAATTCAGCCACTGAAGAGCCTTTTTAGTCCATCAATTTTTAAAGTGCACCTTTTTCCAATCACAGATAGTATTGTATATAGTTTATATTGACAAAATAGGATCCATTAATGACGTCTGCAATAAAAAACCTATCAAAATTTTTCGAAAGTGCATTATTGTATGAAACAGTTTCTTTCCAAAGTAGTAGCCCGTAGCGTAATGGTTAGTGCGTTCGACTGTCACGCTGGATGTCTGGGATCGCTTCCCAGCCTCGTCCACCTAAAAAAGTTTTTTTTCAGGGCTACTGCCTCTTGCGAGGAATTGACAAATCCTCCAAGAGTATCACTTGTCACGAATAAGTGCTTCTCGTCTAGCCGTTCGGATACGACATAAAATTGAAGGTCCCTTCCATTTCTGTCGAAAGGCGCACACAGGAATGGTTGCGAGTTGTTACTCACTAGGCCCTGGTTCTTCATGAGCCGTTGTGCCACCCGATTTATTTTTTTTTTTTTTTTTAGTTTCTTTCCACAGCAAATCAATCCTGTTTCCGTTTCATCATAATTTTATGTCGGGCAGATAAACAACTATTTTCATTCTATTAGATTTCGTTTCTCATGTTCTGTTCACATTCGGTGAAGGAGATAAGATCTATGTTATTGCCACTGACTCAAAAACTGATTAACTTAAAATTTAGGTTTATCTAAACACTAAACTCTTCATCTTATGGTAGCATTCATTTTTGTCTGATAGAAAATATGTCAAGCATTTTGGATCTTATATATCTCTTCTATTTAATGCACCTTCCGGAGTACCACAATGTAGTCATGTCGGTCCAATGTTGTTTATTTTAGCAATTAACGATGTTGCTCAGGTTCTTGCCTGTGCTCTATCTATGTATTTATTACGATCACACCATAAACATAAGCGTTAAAAAAGAAGCTAAGTTCTTCTTTATAAAAAAAGACCTCTTTGTAACAGGTGAGCCATGAAAAGCAGTGAGATCTAAAAGTACGCCAAGTTCTAAAGTTTATTGGTGTTAAGTCAAGTCCTAACGCTCTACCAATTTTCATAAATCAGAAGAAGTCCATTGAAATGGAAGCAATCCCCTCTACCAAATTTCATTATTCTGCACCAATCGGAAGTGCTCTCAATATATTTAAAAATAATGATGCAAAATGGGTGGTTGCTACGCCCACTGAGTGTGAACTCTCAAATTTTTAGTTTTCCCTTTGCTTACATGTCAAGTCCTATCGCTCTACCAAATTTTATCATTCTGCGACAATCAGAAGTTCTCCACATAGTTGATATCAATTCTGAGAAAATGGGTGGGTGCCACTCCCCGTAATGTATAATTCCAAATTTTCCAATATCTAAATTGTATTGGCCACATGATCTACATGATCTACTATTCTACCAAATTTTATCATTCTGCAACAATACGAAGTTCTTATTATAATTAATATAAATTCTTCGAAAATGGGCAGGTACCACGCCCCCTGAATGGAAAATCTTAAATTTTCGATTTTGTTCCTTTGTATGCACCATAAGTCTTACCACTGTTTGAAATTACATGATTCTACGATGTCGGGAAGTGCTCCATTATTTTTGACGATCTGTAAGTGTCAGTGAGTGAGTGAGTCAGTCAGTTACGGGTTTTTGCGATTTTTGCAGTCTTATATTTCGAGAACCACCAATGCTTAAGAATTTAAATTTGGTGAGTTGTCTAGACCTGGTGAGCTTAGAAAATGCTGCGAGTTTGTAGTTTCTGACGTTATTAGTACTAAAGTTAGAGGGTGGGGGGTCCAAAATCGCCTGAGTTTGTTCCTGTAAAAAGGGTGTAGTGCCAGAACTTGAGCGGACACTACCGTGTCATTTGATTTTCATCAATGCCAAGGCTTAGAAGTATATATTGATCGCTAATGCCAAAATTAATTTTTTTTTTCGGGACATTGTTATTCATAGATATGCGGTGCTCGCAATACAAAGTTTGAATTCATATTTAAACACGCAGTCATATTAAAATGTTATCCTTGCACGTTCTAATGAACCAAAAAAAAATTTTGTTGGAAGAATTCGGTGAAAAAGCAATGAATATTGAGATTATAATTTTAATTTGGAATTCTATAAAATACGACATTTCTCCAGTGGCCTGAAAGAAATATAGAGGCAGAGTATTCAATTTTCAATGACCTATTTCTATTCGCGCACGTATTTGGTTACCCTCGCTACTCTATACCCTCTGACTCTACAAGAAGGACATCATAGTAGAGATGAGAATTCAGGGGGTTATTCTATGCAGTAAGCATAGTTCGTACATTTGTTGTTGTTGAGGCTGGCGGTTTTTGAACGGTTTTATTTAACCTTATAAATAAGCCTTGTACTCTGGAACTTATTGAAAACAAAACTACTTAACTTTAGTTAAGTAAATCATGACCACTTATCAAACGAATACACCTTAACAAAGGTTTAAATATTAACTTAATGATTAAATTTAGATATACAGGGTGATTCACCTAAGATGTAACAAAAATATTGTGCATGTAGGTTGGGTTGAGCCAAGGAAAAATCGTACAGGGGAGATCTATTGTCTATTCCCTCCGTTTAGGTGGGAGGGAAAATTGAACATAAACATTGGACATTGAATTAAAACAGAAAACAAATTATTAAAAAAAAACAACGGTAATACTTACACCACCCTGTTATATTATATCTTTCTTTACATCCAAAAATTCATTCTCTTATTTCCTTTTCAAATTTTATTTGTGAAAAGTTAAAAAAAAAATTGTTTTAAATCTCAAACTATTGAAGAAAAAAAATAAAAATATTTCAAATTAATTGTTTTTTTTTTTTGTCAAATTGTACAAGTAAAGTACTCGTACCTATTGGTTTTCAAATTCAAACATTCATAAATAAATATAATGACGGAGCGAAAGCTATGCAGCCTTACTGGACTGCGAGGTTGTCATCATTCAATTCCTATTGGTTTTGTTTTGAAAATTCAGTGATCTTATCAATTTAAAATAAATGAAAAACACAAAAACGGGCATTTTTAATGCAAAAATACCGAATCGCCTTACACTTTTTACACACTTACACACTTTTTTTTCTTACAAAGCAAGGACGTAGCCAGGGGGGATCACAAGCGTTTGCCCCCCCCCCAAAATGTTTCAAAATGTGTTTCTTGCTCCTCCTTTCCTCTTGAAAAAGTATAGACCCATCTTATATTAGTGATTGTCATCAAATTCGATAGTAAATTGTTTTCCACAGCAAAATCTATAAAATGGTAGATAATTTTTGGCAGCTCGAGACAGTGTTGCCAGAAACACCGATTTATCGTTATTCTCCCTATTTTTGGACCTATTCCCGATACACCGATTTTTGATCTAAATATGACATTTTTCCCCAATTTTCAATGTTTCATATAAAAAAGTATCTTAATGTATTTTCAACTCTGGAATTTACATTATTTTTAATTTTACTATACAAATTTGAACACTTTTTAATCTGTCTGTGTCATCCCATTCGAAATTTCCCACCGTCATAATCCATAACATCGTTATTCATTGCGATTTCTGCTTCTTGTTTGTTGAACACTCCCAAAGTCGCCTTGTTTGTGTCATGTCAATGAAAAAAATGGGCACAACTGGATCGCACAAACTTGCTCTCGTAGCTAATAGCTTGAACGTAGCTTAAAATTGTCAATGTGCATATGTGGTTCTATAACATAATGATATCATTAAAAAAAGTTTTAAAAACAATTTAAATTTTTACTATGATTTACTATAAATCTTATTTTTTTTTTAATAGCTTAAGCAGATAGAGCTCAAAAAAATGTGTGCCATCTGATTTGCTTGATAAATTTGAATTTACAAAAAAAAAAATTCAAAAATCGTTAGAGCAGTTTTCTTAAAAATTAATTTTTTATATATAAAAATTCTTGAACATTTTTTAAAATAAAATTTGGTATAGCAACTTTTAGAATTAAATAATCTACAATTTTACACAAATTTGAAAAAATATTCATTGATCCGTTTTCAAGATATTGAATTTTCAAAAAAAAATTTCAATAGATTTTTAAAAATCCAAAAATTATTCTTTTAAAGAATTTTATATGCAGAATTGGTAAAATTGTAAAGGACCACTTTCATAAAAAATTTGGTTGAAATCGGTGTAGCCGTTAACGATAAATTTGAAAACCAAAAAATCGGTTCTATGACAGGTACCGTTAATAACCGTTACAAACATTGTTTTTTCTACCAAAATATTTATTTTAGTTGCTCGTTATTTTTTTTTTTTTTTCAAAATCGTTAGAGCAGTTTTTGAAATAAATCAATTTTTGTATATTGGTTGTATGGCAGGAACCGTTATTTTTTGAGGTAAAAAAAAATTAAATTTGAACTCCAAGGAATCCCATAAGAACCTTAAGTCCAAAGTTTGAAGAAAATCGCTTCAGCCGTTTAGGCTGGAGGTCGAGGTACATACAGACAGACGGACAGATAGACAGACAGAATTGCGAGACCCACTTTTTTCCCTTTCTCTTTCATCGTAATGTTATGGAAAACTATTATCTCGAAATTTTTTTTTTGTGCGAATCCTAAACTTGTAAAACGTAAGTAAAACGTGTCTGATTAAGTGTTCAAAAAATTCAATCAAAATAAATATTTTTAAAAATAATTAAAATTAAGATGCTTATGTACATTTTATGTTGGTTTATAAGAAACTGGAGTCTTTGGAATATTTGTTAGATTATGTACTACTTTTTTATTTTTAAGCTAGCGAGGTGCTGTAAGCACTAAATAATTAAGTCTCTTCTTGTAAGCCATTGCCCCATAAAAGACTGTAAGTATAACAAGGGAAATATTTGTTATTAATTATTAAGTTTTACGCAATGTGTTCAAACAATATGAATTTAAATTAAAAGTAATATAATAAAACAAATAAATATCAATTGTTATTTATTAAATTTATTAAGTCTCCGAATGAAAAATATTTAATGTTTTTATAACCTTAGGTTTACAGTGATGTTATTGCTGGAAGTAACTTATATGTTTTCGAGTACGTTGTGTCTTATTTTACGCTGTTAATTTCATGGCTGTCGAGACATATAAAAAAAAAAAAAATGAAAAAAAACGCTAGTTTGCTTATTTGGGGTTCATATCAATTTTCCAAAAAAAAGTAAACTTATTTTCCTCTACAAATCTCAATTTAGTATTGCAAATATGATCTTTTCTTTTCGAGAAAAAATTAGTTTGTAAGTTGTTTTAGCTTGATAACCCTTCTCAATTTCATTTTGTTCACTATTCTGTTTTGGAACTGGCATAACACACCTAATCAAAAACATTTTGGTTCTTCCCGGCATTAAAAATGGCTTGCGTTTTAAATTAGTGGAGACTCTAGTAGCGTCACACGAAGAGTTTCTCATGCCATTACGAGTTTCTGGGTTAATCTCCAATATAATAAAAAACGTGGAATATCTGAAATCAGTGTTGATGCACTGAAGCTTTCGGAAAAATGAACACTATACTCTGTTCAGTTCGTATTTTCAGTACAGGCCTTATGGCAGAGCTTTTTCAAACATACACGTGCTAGCTGGTGTTTGCATTGCACTCAAATTAAGAAATTGCCGGTCAAATAAAAACAGTACCCCTGACTTACATTGAAATTGTTTTTGTAATATTCCGTAAACTCACGTACGACCCAGCACGACCTGTCTGCTCCGTGGTTGTGAGGATACTGAAACAAGAAAGCACAAGTTCAGTGTTGCCGAAAGTACTCCCATAGGAGTATTGTACTACGTTTAACACCTCCGTACTCCTGTACTCCTCCTTTCACATTCGTACTCCTATTTTTTTTAAAGACCTAAAATATCTTACACTTTCAGCAAAGTGTAATGTCAACCTAAATTAATTTAATTCACTTTAAATTTATTGCAAATTTGGCAGCATCTTCAAAACTTTCATCTAGAGGGAATTTCCCTCTTTCTTGTTTTTCTTTTGTTTTTCGTTGGCTTCATGCAATTTTCATCTGTCAGTTCGGTATTTATTTTTGTGCCCGATTAGAGCCCGATTACACGATTCGCTTTTTATGTTGTTTCCTTTCTTCTTTTTGACAGATTGGGTGTTGAAATGAAAAGGGAAGGAACAGGAAGTAACGAAAGCAGGAATGAAAATTTCAAAACTTTTTCTGGTTGCACTTTGAGTTTCTGATTTGGCAACCACGATGCTCCCTGGTGTTATCAAGAAACGATTTGAACAAAAATGAATGAATGGGAAAATCGTTTTTCGTGATTGAATATACCTAATATACGAGTACCTATATTTTACCTAGTAGTAGACCGGAGCATAATGGTTAGTGCGCTCGACTGTCACGCTGGAGGTCTGGATTCGCTTCCCATCCTCGTCCACCTTAAAACTAAAAAGTTTTTTATCAGGGCTAGCCTTTTGCAAGGAATTGACAAATCCTCCAAGAGTATCACTTGTCACGAATAAGAGCTTCTCGTCTAGCCGTTCGGATTCGGCATAAAATTGTAGGTCCCTTCCATTCCTGTCAACAGGCGCACACAGGAATGGTTGCGAGTTGTAAGTCAGTAGGCCCTGGTTCTTCACGAGCCGTTGTGCCATCCAATTTTTTTTTTATATTTTACCTAATATATGATTATATTTGAGAAAGAAGTAATAACAAAATATTCGTATTTATTACTACTGACTATTTTCACACAAAACAAGCCCAAATTCCATGGACTTTAAAATAACGAAAGGAAGTACGTACGGGAGCGTCACCAACAGTGAGACACTTTTTTTCAAATGACTATATCTTTAAAAGTATTCCCAGTAATTAGTTGATTTTAATTGCGTTAGATAGATTTATTATTTTTGCTGTTAATTGTATACTTAAAATTAAATTTACCGAAAAAATAATTTAAATCAAAATGGCCGAGTACCTCCTTTTTCTCACTGTTAGTAAACCTACTCCAACAGTGAGACAGTCCTTCCGTTTTGTTTGAGATGCAAAGTCTGATGAATAAAAATAACTGATAAAAATAAAGAACGAAAATTAAAGTAACAATAAATGTTTTCAGTGACAAATAAATAGATTATAAAAAAATTCGGTTTCATTGTTCATCGTTCATGAAATAAAAATACAAAATTTAGCGTACATTTGGTCAAATGTTATGGCTTGTAGCCGACTTGTGTGGCCGCAAAGAATCGGCTCTAGGATCATAGGCACTGTCTCACTGATGACAACGGGATTTGGTCTCACTGTTGGTAAATCGCCGAAAATATGTAACGAAATGAACAGAAAAACCTATGCATTGAAGTGCCTCAAAATCTAATTTTTTTTTTTTTCTTTTTAACTGAATTTTTTTTTTTGATGATTTTTTTTTAAATAAAGTTAAAAAAAAAATGTGTACACATACTTAGTTATGTAGACTAAAAAATGCCTGTACTACTATGGGATGGAAATTCTAATACCTTTTTTATCGTTTTTGCTAAGTAGCTTTCAAAATAGTGCGATGTTAAATTCGTTTAAAATAACAAAATACTAAAAATGATTGAACATCGTACTAAGTCGTCTAAAAAAAGCAGCCTAACTTGCTGATAGCTAGTTAAATTCAAGAATCAAGATTAAAAATTTCAATAGTATTTTTTTTTTTGAAAATTTTTGAAAATCAAAGGAAAAAAAAGGAATCAAACCCCATCTGGCAGGCACCTATGTTATTAGTCAGTCTGCCTTAAAAGTTTTTGTACCAAATAGTACTTTGAGTGGCACGCTTCGCGGTATCAAGGATTTTAACTCCCTTTTCGTATCCTCTGTCCCGCTCCCGCTTCCACATGTGGTGGAATTAACCCACGCGGATTCTTTTTCGGGAAATAACAACCCAGTGGGCTACTTCCGTGGGCGTTTATACACTGCACCTAATGAAACAACATAACGGCGATTTGTTTTGGAGTTTTCTGACAAAAATCATGATAACGAAATAAAGCCAAATTGGCCTTATTTCGTTTACTAAAGAGAAAGCCAAAACTAAAATTTGGCGTTATTTCCATTTAAAAGCGAAATAAGGCCAAAGTTTTGATTTTTGGCTTTATTTTGTTCGGCCTTATTTCACGTTATCGATTCGATGGTGTTCTTACCGATTTTGACTGAGCAGCGAGATTTCCCCATCGTCATTCTGCACAAGTGGACGAGTCTGGCAGGGATTCCGAGATATGACATGGCTCTGTATAATTCGAGAAATAGATATAGCCAAAATTAAAACTTGGGCTTGAATTGACTTGTTGAATTTTATTGAATTCAAATATCTCTTAATTTCACTTTAGAACTAATTTGCCCAACAGGTATTAAACTTTATCTGGACTGGCATAATAAATGCAGTAGTATAGCAAAGTCTGCTGGCATAATTACATAGTAAATTTCATTACAAAAATGAAATTTTCCCTTATAAACCTACACTCATACAAAAATTTAACACTGAATTCCTATGATGCCAACTTTGCAAAATTCTGTGCGTCATCAAATTAAGCCTCATTAGTTTCCTGCCCTGAGTGAAATTAACACATACAAAAAAAAATACTACGAACGTTTCTTAAAACCACCACCATAATACCGCTAAATGCCGTGCACACTTAACACTCCTTAAACAAAAAAAAAAAAAAAACAAGGAGTCGAACGTTAGATGACGATGGATGGAAAGGACTTACCGTCATTCACTTAACGTAGCATACAAATTTCCGCTCGAAGGAAACACTAAATTGGATTTTCAAGGGATTAAAGCTTAGTGGTTATTGTTTGTGATTGTTTTTTTTTTTTTCGTCCAATTAATCCTTCATCACCTGCACTGATGTACGTCATCTTGGCCACCACAAGGTGTAAAGTGTCTTTCACTTCATTAAACCAAGCATTTTCATTTAAAATCTATGCGAAAAGCTCAAAGAATCCTTCAATCGAAGAAGATTAATGGGTGGAACCGAAACCCCTAAGCAATCTCTCGCTAAATACTCGTATCAGGAAGAGAAAGAGAGAGAATGGGTCTATTAAATTTTAAAACGAAACTTTCTATACTGTAACACTACCTCAGTGGCTGCGTCCGTCCGTCGCTTCCGTCCCAAATGAAGATGCAGTAATTAAAATATCTTGTTTTGCTTTAAGATACCTACCATTAGGTATTTTTAAGATTCACTTCCTTACGAATTGAAGGATACCTATATTTTATATTTTGGATGGAATGAAGATTCAAAAAGTTTTCGGAATTTAAGTGTTCGTCTTCGGGTTTTATTCTGACATGTTGGCCTCGGTAGAAATTATATAGGAAAAGTTTGTATTGTCCAGCTTTTAAGGAATAAAAGTTAAGATAGAATTAGAAGGTGCAGGCAGCCCAAGGATGAGTTATTTCAGAATTTATAAGCATTGGGGGAAAGATACTCTGGCCAACAAGCATTACTAGAAGAAGAGTGCTAGAAGAGGGCTGATGGGTATGGGTATCCACTTGCATTGGATAAGGAGGCTGCAGCTGCTGCTATAACAAAAGTTTATTTTAGATAAACTTTTCCATCGTAGCTACCTACAAGTATATATACATAGTATAGACACTTGGAAACATGAGAGAGCAGAAAATATAAACTTTGCCGTGTAATCCCTGGCGCACTTCGATGCTCTTATAAAATTGTTTTCACGGACTTTATCTCTTATAGAAGGCGCCCACACCGCCGAGAGTATCCAAAAAGTTGATGGTGATGTACAATGAAACTATGGCTGCGTAACAGATGGCTGTTCAATTTGAGTAGCGTTCAATGGGGGCATTTCGTCAAATCTGAACAATCTGAAATGTATAATCGTTGCTCTGGGGATAAAATCTTAAACACATAACAAACACAAAAGAAAGATGAATTGAAACATTCTTCTCTATGTTCAACGAGTATACATATATTGAGTCTCTATATGAAACATAAATAGATAATGAAAACTGTTAAATGAGATTAATTTTACAACAATAAAATGACGTACAGAAAACTTACAGAAAATGTTATTTTCCAATTTTTCATTTGGCATTATGTCAAAAGGGGATTTGGGAATTTGTATCTCTTATCCGATTCATTTGATCTTTATCAGCTGCGAAGTGATTTTGTCGCTTTTTCTTCTGTGCTGGGTATAAGAATAATGAGATAGTATGGTAGGGAGTCCCATCGAAAATTGATGAAGTGGAGACAGAGATGGAAGTACTGTTACGGAAGTGAAGTCAAAAATCGATCAAAACAGCATGTTCTATAGGAAAATTTAAAAATCTTTGTTGGAGCCTAAGTCACTATTGAAGTCTTGGTGACTTCAATGCAAGATTCGGAAGGGAGGGCAGATTAGTTTGTTTCTATAGTTCAGAGGACACAGCCTGCACTACAAAAACCGCGGCAACGATAACAGGCTGGCAGACTTTGCAGTGCGTCAAAATATCATTATCTCAAGCACCTGTTTCCCATACCTCAATATACGAAAGGGGACTTGGCGGTCGCATGATCAACGAAACGTGGACTAAATCGACCACAATGCCATATACGCTAGACATGCTTCTAGTATCTTGGATGTCCGAACATTCCGAGAGCCAACAGTGACTCGGATCACTACCTAGTGGTAGCTGGACTATGTATGAAAATATCTATGACGCGGACGCCACAACGCACAGCAGACGCTGGTGATGATGAAAAGGTTCGATGTCGAGAAGCTAAAATCACAAGAGACCACCAGAAATTTGGCTGACTGCGTAACTCTTAATCTCTCAGCAAGTCCGCCACTAGCATCAAGTGCAGAGGACTAGTGTAATCACTGTCAACAAGCAATTAGAAGTGCCACCTCTGATGTGCTGGGTTTCAGTAAGCGACCACAATGAAGAATGAAGAATGCCGGCTGAGAAACGCTGCTAAGAACGAGGCCTGCCAGGCAATGCTGCAGACAAGAAGCTGCTGAGAGAGTAGCCCAGGAGAACTTCGGAATGAAAAGAAGAGAGTAACTTCTCAAGAGGAAAAAGAGAGAGCTCGAGAAGCAGGCGGTGGAGTCTATTGAAGATTGTAGCGGCATGGGTGATGTTGTGTGAATTTTATCAAGGGTGAAACGATCCACCCAAGTATTTAAAACCAGAACGGAACCTGCCAAGATGAGATGAATATACGGTATTATGTAGATACACAGTCAGTGCTGAGGATCTGGAATATATCTCTAGACTGTTTAACGCAGAAGACAGCCAATATACAGCTAGCAGAACACTTTGGGTGATGAAATGGAAGGGCCCTACATTTATATGCCGCATCCGAATAGCTAGACGAGAAGCACTTATTCATGACAAGTGATACTCTTGGAAGATTTGTCAATTCCTCGCAAGAGGTAGTAGCCCTGAAAAAACATTTTAGTTTTGAGGTGGACGAGGGTGGGAAATGAACCCAGACCTTCATCGTGACAGTCGAACGCTGAAGGTCTGGGTTCACTTCTCAGCCTCGGTTAAGTTTGCCCATCCATAAAAAGGATATTCTCTGAAATGCACCAATTGAAGAGGAATTAGTGTCCTAAATGTTGCCGTCGCTTATAAAATCTTGTCGGCTATCCTATGTGACCGCTTAAAACCTTTTGTCAACGATCTGATCGGCCCCTATCAATGTGGTGGCCAGGAAAGTCAACCGTCGAAACCCAGGTATTCCAGATCGATATACACCACCTTTTATCGACTTAAAGTCGCGTTTGATAGCGTGAAAAGGTACGAACTATACAGAACTACATCAAATTTTGGTATCCCTACCAAACTCGTCCGCTGGTGCAGGATGACGACGGAGAAATCTCACTGCTCCTTCAAAATCAGCGGTAAGAACACAACCGAATCCTTTGGTGTTGAGAAAGGCCTGATGCAAGGCAACGCGCTATTATGCAATCTTTTTAACATCGTTCTTGAAGCAATTCTACGCAACGCGCAAGTCAACACCAGCGGTTCGATTTATCAAAAGTATGTTTAATTGCTTGCGTATGCAGATGACATAGACATTGTTGGCAGAACGAAGCGAGCATTGATTCGGAGGCTGCTAAAATGGGATTGGGGGCTAAGAGGATAAGACGAAGTATATGCTGTCATTGGGAAAGGAATCTCGAATTAGCAACATCGTCGTTAGGGAAAAATATCACGATTAACTGGGCTCAACTATTACTTTGCAAAATGACATCAGTGCAGAGATCAAACGAAGAATTTACTCCTGCCAACCGCTGTTTCCTCGGTTTAAAAAGGCATTTAAGTAGTAAGGCCTTTTCTCAGAGAACCAAGGCGTTTTTATACAAAACCCTAGTCTTCACGGTCCTGCTCTATGGGCAGAAGCATGGACAATTGCACATATTGGACATTGAACATATGGGATAAAAGTCTGCTAGGGTGATTTGAGAAGAAGATTCTTTGTGTGATTTGTGGGCCGGTGTGTCTCGAAGGAATGTGGAGGAAAAGATTCAATGACGAGCTATACGAACCCCGATGGTGTACGCAGTAGAGGAAGAACCCATAAAAGGTGTCACGCACAAGTGGAGAACGACCTCAACCAACTTGGTGTGCGCAATTGGAAGCGGCTAGCTAAGGATAGAGCTGGCTGCAAGGGCTTGTTAGTTGAAGCAGTAGTCCACCCTGGGCTTTGAGCGGCATGTAATATAAAGTAAATAAGTGTTCGGGCATAATAAATCTTTTGAAATGACAATATTAACTGATAGTTTTTGGGCTCCAGGATCTTAGCACCGGATGTGTGGGATAGCCACAAAAAAGTATGTCCGTTAAAAGGTCAGTAGGTAATTGGTCAAAAAATCTCAATTAGTTTAAGAATATGGTCATGTTTTGTATTTATGTATACTGGTATTATTACCGATGTATCTAATTTGTGTTCGAGTTATTTTTTTTAGTTGTATTAAATTATTATTTATCTTTATTTATTACTAGCTGACCCAGCGAACTCTGTTCCGCCCAAATTGTTCATGTAATAAAAATAATAATTCCTAGCCTTGCGCATGCTGCTTGATGCACTTGATTTGGTCAATTCAAATTCTGTATTCAAAATTCTATTAAATGCAAAGGAAATAACTGAAGTATAACAATGTCGACATGTTTCAATCTACCCACAGTGATTGACCTGTGAACCAGCTTTTTTTACTAAAGTGCTATATGGTAAACAACGTTTTCTCGTTCTATCCTCGACTGGGTACACGTACAAAGTGGGATCTTTACCCACACGTGAGCACGCAACATACAATTGACAATATGAGAAACATGGGTAATTAAAAATTAATGCCACAACCACCCGCAATTGTCCTTGCGACTTATTAAATCTCATAGCGAAAGCGAGACGCAGGGAAAACTGAAGACGCTTAAACACGAATGCCAGATTGCTCGAATGGCAAATTTCGTGATATAGTTTGTGGCTTCGTTTTCATCCATTAAGGATTCGGAGATTTGATTTTGACTAACGAAATTCAAATTATCGACATCCTAGTTTTTGGCAGCCAAAATCGATCGCGCATTGTTGCAGTACTTTCGCAATCGCAGACTTCTTTGAAATGTTGTATGAAGGTTGTTCATCCACTTGCAGATTCAATGGCAATTTCAATCCACAATGGTTCGACCCCCCTTCTTACAACGTAGAATCAATACCCTAAGAGGCCAATACCAAAACAATCTCAGATATCGAACGAATCGTAGCCAAAATCAATGAAAACAGGAATGTTTTTCCAATTTCACTGAAAGCATCAAGAAAGAAAATGCCACCATTTCCGTTATCGAATGCTTGCATCAGTTCATTGAACATGTTGAATCAATACGACTCGATCAAATCCATTTCTCGGTCGAGTTCTCGATGTCACTTTGATATGTCACTTTGACATCTGTCACTTTCACATCTGTCACTTTGACATCTGTCACTTTCACATCTGTCCCTTCGACATCTGTCTCTTTGACATCTGTCTCTTTGACATCTGTCACTTTGACATCTGTCACTTTGACATCTATCACTTTGAATATAGTTTCCTTCCTTGGGTCAATACAAATCCATCAAACCGAAAATCGTTAAAATCGAACGATTCATTCTCGAGTTATCCTGCTGAAAAACGAAATGTGCGCATACAGCGACACCTTTTGAGAATTTTTCAATTTTTTTTTTTTTTTCAAAACCTTCGCAGAACAATTGCAAATAAATCCCCAGAAGGATGTATCATATTTGGTCTAGCCGTTTTCAAGTTTTAAGCAGCCGCACAAACCAAGATTTATTTTTATATATATAAATTATTCCATAATTATTATTCTGCTTTAAATGGCCCTAACATCAAAAACTATTTTTCTGTTTTTTTCCTAATAGGTCCTAGTCCTAGCGTTCAACCGTTAATGGTAGGATGTAAATCACTAAGATTTATTTTTTTTCATAGGATATCGGATGCAAAAGTACATAGCATTACCTACCTAAATTTAAGGCTAGTATTCACCGAGCGATCATAACTTAAGTGCCTCATAAACCTAGTCACCAAGCAATATTAATGGACATTAACGAGCACTCGCAAAAGTTATGAGTGGTCTCCAGCACTCCTAAGTTACGAACGCTCTCTTCGAAAGGTGGCCCGAAATCTTTCGCAATAAAACCTCCCTTCTCCCCAAGATAAACAGATAACAAAGTATGCACATTTGATACACCCAATTCGCCATCATGGTATTTCTGGGTATTTCTATGACGTCACAGCTCACAATAATCTTTTGTTATTATTTTTTGTTTAAAGAAGTCAAGGTTAAAGCATTCAAAAGAGTTATTTCTAGATGACAATAGAATAATATAATATTGTAATGTTAAATTCTTAAAAAAACTACTACCTATTATTTTTGTTCAGAGATTATACCTATTTACAGACAAAAGTAAAAAATGTTTTTAGTTGATTGATATTCTCTTGGCGTCTGCCTAGCAAGCTGTCTTTCGTTTCCAACTGGGAATGTTTGGTTGGTTTTTCGAACATTTGCTCTCATATTCGAACATCGGCTCTCTTTTTCGAACATGGAAAAATACTTATGAGTGGTTGGTAAAAGCACAAATAATTTCCAAGTTAAGAAGCTCATAAAGTTAAGAGCAGTTTATGAGTGATCGGTGAATACCAGCCTTAATCTTTCATAAACATTGTTTTCTATTTATGCCGAATTCCTTACAACAAATCCTTTCTGAACAAATCGATTTTTTCTAAACAAAATCGATTTTTATGCAGTCAAACAAATCTTGCGTTTTAAGCTAGATTTCACGTCTAATCGCACACACACTATCAAGATTTGACATCTCATGCATCAAGATGGAGTTAAATGTTCTCATTCCAATTTTGTGACGATGTTAAAAAAGAAAACAAATGTTAAAGTGTTTCAAATTATTAAATATATCAGTGAATGATCAAAAAAAGTAAAGATAATAATTGTGCGTATATCTTTAAGAAACAAAAGTCCCATTAAAATAACATACAATTCGCGAGAAAAACACGTTCTAAATTAATTTTTCTTCGTCCCCTAGAGAAATGTTCAGAATATAGATCTTCGCTGCTGTGTCTGTGTGGATTTTGGATTGTAATTTTTTTACTTTATTACGCGCACAATTGGTTTTGTTGTTTTTTAATTTTCAGACGAAATATATTTGGTTTTAAATTATCAAAACAACGCGAAAAATAAATTACACTTTAATATTTGTTTAGCGCGCACCACTTCTTTGTTTTTGTGCGGCAACAAAATTCCTGTCAAATTGCACTCACACACTCTCAAAAAAAAGTCGAATTTTTCTTAAATTCTTTCTACCAAGAAATTTTTTTAATGAAATCGACTTCAAATGGCTGTAAGGAATTCGACATTAGAAAGCTTCTCTTTGTCTATGGGTTAAATCATTTGTTATTATAAATAACCTCAATTTTAACGCATTACTACCTTTATTTAGAATAAACATGAACATCCTTTTAAACTTTGAGGTTTCTCATAGGACCTTTTATGCGATAAATTTACGATAAGGTTCCCATAGGATTCTTGTCGCAATCTGCATGTCAAAAGTAATCATAATTGTCAAAAAAAAAGCAACTTCAGACAGTACAAAAGGGTGACCATTCTTTCTGAAATTGGTACCGATGATAGTCAATTTACCGTTTCAGTTTGGATGAGTTTAAATGTCATCAATTTGTCATGGTGTATCTGGCCGCCATCTTGGAAAAGAAGAAGTTAAAAGTTTTCAGCTAAATCATAAGAACCGTAAGCCGCATATTTTTATGTGATACATCGAACACGAACATTTTCAAGAAAAATAAGTATTGAATACAATAATTAAAGTTAAAACTGATATTCTTCTTGAAAATTGACAAAAATAAGGTGCCGAAGTTTTGTTTGAAATATCGATTTTCAGAACAACTGGCTTGGTATTCAAATATTCGATCTATCCTATTATGTTTATCAAACTACATAATTGGAGAATTGTTTGAGAAATCTATATAAATTATTATTTGTATGCTCTTAAATGTTTCTAAAAATGGTCACCTTAATTATAACTGTATGAAAGTTCATTTAACCAGACGAACATTCATACATTCCCATTTATGGAATTAATTATTTAAACAATCCGCACTCAGTGATATTAACCAATGTGTGTGTTTAATTTTTTTTTTTAACTCAATCCCGCCCGGAATCTGGTGAAATTATATCTCTGTCATCTTTCGAAAGCATTAAATTTAATAGCACACTCAACTGACAACTGCAGTAGCTACAGTTAGCAAGCCGTCAGCCTGTCACTGTCATTATAAGTTCATATGTGTGTTTCAGCAACATTTTATATTATGTAGGTACATATACCTATATGCTAGATAGCCTGGAAACTATATTGCTTTACTTATTATAGAGGGCCCTATAATATGAACTCAAAAATGTATCTGATGTGTTCACACTGTACTGAACGAATATAAATATAGAGTTAATTAAAAGAGTAAATCCATTCATTTTCTGGCACTTAATTTTCCATGTACATAGTTTCGCATCGTTTTTGAACATTGCCCTCGTATTAAAATTTAATATTCAGGCTTTCATCAATATAGTTCAGGTGCTTGCACTTTCAGAAAACGACAAACTTAATGTATTATCTATTTTCTACTCGTAAGTGTAAGTTGGGTCATATGGCCTGGCAGGAGTAACATTAATGTTCTTTAAAAGAAAAAGTGTTTACTTTATTGAACTACACCTAGCACAATGTATTGTATATCTATTAATTTAGTTTAAGAAAAGCATTTAGGTACTTTATCCCTAGGTCAGCCGGTGCAATGGTTGAATTTTAATATTCCAAAACGAATAACTAGATATTGTCCAAAATAGGTATATTTTAATTTGTTTTTATTTAATTTCTTATTTTAATTTAATTTAAATATATGTAATTTAAATTAAATATTTACTTACAAAAAATCAATCAAAACAAAACATCGATCAAAAGCTTTTTAAGCAGAGAATTGGAAAAAAAAAACAAATCTTAAAAATGATAGCGAAGATAGTATGCTTAGACACCATAGGTAGCTAATTACTTAAGGTACTATCATTGAGTTTACGTGACGAAGAGGTGTTAAATTGGACTTAAAGGTGTGTCATTTGCGTAATGTTGGTGCTTTAAGCCCAAATAGGTCTTAGTCCACTAATAACCAAAATCAGAGAGGCAGCCTCTTTGGACGTTACCAAAGTGGTGGCACACACGATCAAAAGTGTGACAAAATTGACGGAAGTATTGACATGTGTAGTGAATACATTTTATTATACTCTGTTCAACAAAAATTATCAGTACAGGGAAGATAGGACGTTTGAATCTCTGTCTGGTCGCATTGGCTTGCATATACCTATTTCAAGTAAAAGCTCTCATAGGGTTTCCGTATTTTGCATTATATCTCACCTTAATTAATTCTGTTCTTAAAAGCTTGAAAACCGAAAGCTATTTTATAAAAACCACTGAAAAAGCTCTTTTGTATTGCCTTCAATGGTAAGGTAACTCTGTTGGAATATATATTTTTTTTGCTCACACAGCCAGAGTAGAAACTATTATATTATATCATGATCAATTGAGCATGCAATGAGGACGGTCATGGTGGAGTGTACGATATTTTGCAGGGCATTACAACAATAATTCCTGTACGTTGTTCAGTGGTGTAGAATCTTTTTTATTGACAGTTTTCTCAATTCAGTGTCGTGAAAGTATACACACGCGCCACTGTTTAAAAAAGCTCGCCCATAAGCCCTGTACCAGGGTTCGAACCTTACTTCGATTGAAGTAGATTTACTTCGATTTTAAGAAATAAAAAAAAATCTACTTCGACACTCCGCTTTTTCAAGATCTACTTCGATTTTTCACACAAAAAGTGTCTTACCAAATATCATGACAGTAAGCGACAGCACTGTCACTGTATTATTTCACTTTTAAATTTCCAACCAACTTTGAATCTGAGCATGATTTTCTTGCCTGAACGGAATCATTTTTTTTTGTCTTGTGACGTTCCTTGTTCGATTCGTTTTAATTGGTATGTGAATGCGAACCGATGACTTCCATGAAATTTCTTAACCAAATTCAGAAACCAACTTAGTGTTAAAACTGTTGTAAATTTACTGTTTTCACGAACTCAAATAAATAATCGTAAGGATATTTACAAACCATCTTTTTATGTCTGTTTATTGTAATGGTGGGTGAATTTAGGGTTGACTACAGCAACATTCGGGGACTGAGGCAGAATTTTTGTGCTGCATATGTCCATACTGTGAAAAACAGGCCACCTGTTTTGGCTCTAAGTGAAAACCAGGTAGGGGAAAATACCGATCACTCGGAATTCAGCCTACATGGTTATAGCTTAGTGCCTTTATTTTTTTCTCATCATGGTCTCGCCGTGTATGTTCGAAACGATGTAGCTTATCAGCTTCAACCACAATATGGTTCATGTTTGAATACGAACTTTAATTTCATGTGGTTTAAATTCACCATCCATAAGCGCATCATCCATACTTGTTTTATTTATCGTAGTCCTAGTTTGGATAGTAATTCGACTTCCAACGAATTCGATGCACTATCCGACTCCATCCAGAGAATTATTTCCCATTTTCCGCACAGTGAAATCGTTGTTACGGGCGATTTCAATGTACATAATTCTTCGTGGCTACGCTATTCGGGTCAGACAACACCCGAAGGAGGGTATGTCGAGATTTTTGCTGAGATAAACAACCTAACTCAGCTGGTCGACGAGCCTACTCGGATTCCTGACGTTGCAGGTCAATCCGCCAACACTCTAGATTTGTTTCTTACCTCTGACCCTGATAAATACACTATAAGTGTATTATCGCCTCAAGGCACATCAGACCATTGTGTCATATCTGCGAATTTCTCGTGCCACCAAAACACAGTTAAAGAAAAAACTCCCAAGAGAACCGTTTGGCAGTATGAGAAAGCCAACTGGGACGGTCTCAATGTTTTCTTCAGGAACTTTAACTGGTCACTATGCTTCCTCGATAGTGACGTAGATTCCAGTGCAGATATGATTACAAACTTAATTCTTTGTGGAATGAGAAATTTTATCCCGAATAGGGTGAAACCTATCAAACCCAAAGAAAACTCATGGTTTGATTCGAGCTGTAAAGAGGTTATTAGTGTTAGAGAAGTAAGCTTCCAAAGTTATAAAGCCAACCCTACTGAGGAAAACCGGAAAAAGTTTCAACAAGCTAGAAAGACCTGTAACGTTCATATTCGACGAACCAAATTTTTACATGATCAAAAATTACGGCAAAAAATTCTACAATGTCCCAAAGGTAGTAAAAATTTTTGGTCATTTGTAAAAAACATACGAAACACCACCTAATCCTCGGTTCCAACGCTCGTCTTCAACGATACTCCTTTTGTCAGCTCAATCGATAAAGCCAATTTGCTTGCAGCACAGTTTGCTGTTAATTCGTCGCTGCCTGAAAGTGTTATGACTCCTCCTGTACTTGAGAGCGCAAATGATTCTATGGGACAAATCTTCTTCCGCACTCGTGCAGTTGCCAGAGTTCTGAAAGATCTCGATATACACAAATCCGCTGGCCCGGATAGTATCCCTCCCATTGTTCTGAAGGTTCTTCAACGCTGGCAAAACCACTGCGTAAGCTTTTCCATCTGTCCTACTCTACTGGTCTCTTTCCGAGTGGATGGAAAACAGCATTTGTCCAGCCTGTCCCTAAAAAAGGCGTGTCTTCTTCCCCCTCCAACTATCGGCCAATTGCGCTTACGTCCCTTCTTTCTAAGGTCATGGAAACGCTGATTAATTTTCAGCTAAAGAAATATCTCGAAGAACGAAAGCTTCTTAATGACCGGCAGTACGGCTTTCGTAGCAATAGGTCCACTGGTGATCTGATGGTATATCTCACCGAACAGTGGCACAAATCTTTACATCGTTTTGGAGAAAGTAAGATTATTGCGCTTGATATTTCTAAAGCATTTGATAGAGTTTGGCATCAAGCTGTCTTATAGAAAATGCGTGCATTTGGTATCGATGAATCTCTTCTTCGTTGGATTAGAAATTACCTTTCGGACCGTTCAATACAAGTTGTATTGGATGGTTTCAAGTCTGAAATTCACAAAATAAATGCTGGTGTGCCCCAGGGCTCCGTTCTGTCTCCGACTCTCTTCCTTATATTCATAAACGATCTTTTATCTGAAACTTCTAATCCATTAAATTGTTTCGCTGACGACAGTACCCTCAGCTTTTCATATTCGTTCTTAGATTCACATCCATGTCCTTCGGATGTGGAACTTGAACGGCAGCGTATGATAAGCTCATTAAATTCTGATCTCGACAGCATTGTCCAATGGGGAATAAAAAATCGTGTAGAATTTAATGCTTCAAAAACTCAATGCTGTCTACTGTCGTTAAAACAAAACCCACCCCCCATGCCACTATCCATGAGTGGCACTTGCATTGAGGAAACCGAAAAGCTTTCAGTCCTCGGTATGTGTGTCACAGACCACCTTTTATGGAACGACCACATATTCGACATCGCCAAAAATGCTGCTAAGTGTTTAGGTTTTCTCCGTCGATGCAAGAAATTTTTCTCCCCTTCTGATCTGGCTGTGATCTACAAAGCCTTTATTCGTCCAAAACTTGAGTATAACTCTCACATTTGGGCAGGTGCTCCAATAACCCACTTGAGTTTATTGGATAGAATCGAAAAGAGAGCTCTTAAAATGATAGGTGAAAGAACTATAACGGAAACATTCTCATCCATTTCCATAAACAATGCTCTAGTGAAATAGCCAGTTGCATTCCTCCCCTCAAACAATTTAACCGTAATACTCGCGCTTCTAGGAATGCCCATCAGTTTACCCTTGAGCCCAATTTCGGACGTACTGTTAAGTACAGAGATTCTTTCTTTAGTCGCACTACTCGAATGTGGAATGCTCTACCCAGCTCAATTTTCCCCTCCCATTGTGATCTACAGACGTTCAAAACCAATGTGCATCGGTATCTCCTTTTAAATCCCCTCCAATCTACCTAATCGCTCGTGCTGTGTATATCATCTAAAGGGTAGTCACAACCCCTTTTGCACGCGCTCAATATAAAAAAAAAAAAAAAAAAATCTAACAAATTAAAGTTTATAAAACAATACAAATTTCGTGGCCAATTTATTTTTAAATAATACTATCACAAATAATACTATACAAATCACAATTTAAGTACATTGTACATACCTATAAAATAGTTTTTAGATTTCTTAATATGAAGTCTGATTTGAAGGCATTATTATTTTTATATTTTGGTGAATAAAATAATTTTTATATTTTTTTTTTTTTTTTTTTCAAAACATTTTTGTCAAAAAAATTTTTTTTTTATAGTTTGTTTAGTTTTCTGATTTTCAAATCTTCTTCAGAAATTTTAGTTTTACTTCGCTTTCTTACTAAATCTACTTCCAAATTTGAATCATGGGGTCCGAACCCTGCCCTGTACTGACAATTTTTGTTGAACAGAGTATAGTATTACGTATTACAACAAAGATTACGACGTAAGTGAGAATGGGGCACTTCATTAAATGGCATTCAAAAAAAATATTACGCAATTCACTTCCGGTAAGGTTTTGAAACAAAAATGTTGCACCATCAAGAACCAGATTTAATTAAAAAAATTCGAATTGTCAACATTTTAAAGAAGCATTCTAGGGTGTTGGCGACGGGATTTCAGTCTGCCTTTTTGCAAGGACACTTGTAGTAGTGATGTGTAACGATCAGCTTTCGAAAAAGTTCTACCCAAATCACCTGATTAGGGTCAGCTTGGATAAGATTGAAAAACAGTGTAACTTTTATAGAGATTTTTCTGGTCTGTGTTAAAGTTCCGTTAAAAAAATTGTGTACCATATCAAGTTTCTGCCAATTAATGTAATCAACAAAGATTACCATAAGGCTTAAAATATTAAAGTGGCTGACTCATTTCTGTAAGATAAATAACAAATTTTCTTTGACAAAAATAGTCGAATTTATATGGGGGTTTTCGTAGTGTTTTTGTCGAACCTCCGTATTAACACTAAGAACTGCACCATGTGTCTGTAAACAAAAAAAATCCATACAATAACCTATAGATTTGAATGTTACAAAGAGGCAGACATTTCCTTTTAAGAAATTCTGCATTTTTGTGCTATCCAAAAAACAATAGAGTTTTAACTGATTTTTTTAGGAATTTTTCTTCAACATTTAAAGCGGTGTTCGTCACGGAATTTTTGTCTGCCTTTTTGAACTGACTCTTGTGAGTGACCTGAAGCGAATAGCATTCGAACAAATGTTACGCAAATGACTTGACTTCTGTCAATTTTGTCACACTTTTGATCGTGTCTGCCAACACTTTGGTAACGTACAAAGAGGCTGTCTCTTTGATTTTGGTTATTAGTGGAATAAGACCTATTTGGGTTTAAAGCACCAACATTACCCAAATGACTTGACTTCCGTCATTTTTGTCACACCTTAAAGTTCAATTTAACACCTCTTCGTCACGTGTTCAGGTAGGCAGACAAGGTAATCCCGGTTTAACCCTTCATAGGCTATGTATTGTTATGAATTTGAATTACATCATTACGCAAACGACTTGACTTATTATGTCGGTGGCTCTCGGTCTATAATTTGTTCTTAAGAATTTAAAAAAAATTCCTGTAAAATTTTAGCTCATTTTATTAACGTTAACCCGGCCCCCAAGATGTCTGAAGTTTTATATGGGAAATCCCATGGTATTTTTGAACATCCAACTTTAAAAATTCGTAACTTTAGTAATGATTGTTAACGAAAATTGAATTTTTACACACATGTAGTTACTTATGTCATGTTTAAAAAAATGTATTAAAAAAAAAATTATAAAATTACTTAAAATTAAATAAAAAATATTTTTTTTTGTTTAAATGGCTATAAGAAGGGGAAATAACTATTATAATTTTTTTTTTCAGATGTAATTTTATAATAATGACAAAAGTGACTACATGTGTTCCAAAATTCAATTTTTTTTATCAATCATTACCAAAGTTAAGATTTTTCAAATTCGGATTTACAAAAATACAATGGAATTTTCATATAAAACTTCAGACGTATTGGGGGCCGGGTTAACGTTAATATAATGAGCTAAAATTTTACAGGAATTTTTTTTTAATTATTTAGAACAAATAAGGGGGTGCGTCATTCAATATAAGACAATAAAATTTATAAGGACCACCCTTATGTACATATATGTAGAGTTATGGGTTTATAAAAAAAATCGAACTCGAGATATTATTTTCCCCTAACATAACGATGAAAAACAACGTGAAAAAACAGATCTCGCAATTCTGACTGATATTCAATCTTTTAGTTTTATTCATTTGAATAGGTTTAAACATTTTCAGTTTCGACAGGAATGGAAGGGACCTATAATTGTCAGTGGCGATTCCTCTCAGTTAGCAGGTTTATCGCCGCTAAACCAAGAATTTAAATGAATAAATTATATGATGTACTTTTTATTTTCAAAATGTAACAAATGGCAATGTTGAAATAATGATAATGATTTCTTACAATAATCAATACGATAAATACAAAAAACTACCCACCTACCTACCTATTTTCAAATCATATTTTCCTTCACACAACACAAAACTCCCATCTTCCTATCTGCCTCAGCGTTACAATATGCGATACCACACCAAATTCTCTACAAAGAGCATTGATATAATAATAAAAAAATAGATACCTACCTAACCTACCCCCATATTGTTCTCAATTATATTTTCCACACAACATAAAACTCTCATACAAGTCTCCCTTGAAACATTTTAGCTTGCAACATCTGCGCTGCACAATTTCATACAATTTTTAATAATATCTATACAAATTACAAATACAAACACAAAAACAATCCATTCTAGAATACAAGAGCGTTTTACTACACAATGTCCTAAGCAAAGCCCAGCTAAATAAATGAAAGCGTAAGCGTAAGTATGATGCGATAAAGCACAATACATTAGGTATGCAAGCAGCTCCAGGTACCTAAATTTTGGGTACGTTTTTTTTTTTCCTTCTCTTTTGCTTTCGTATATGTTTCTAGGAAAATGCGGTAGGAAGGATGAATGCATTGTTTTGTTATTAGTGTTCTTTGATTGATATGAGTAAACATTGAGATTGAGTTCTTTTAGCACAGTCAATAATTACACAAAAAAAAAGTGCTAAATTCGCAAAGCGCGATGCACTTCTGCATTTTTGATATGTTGTTGGGGCATGTTAAAGTAGTATATAGCCAAGTTTGTAACTTCGAAAAACCTGTTCTCGCTGGAGGAAAAATGCAACAGTGAAAAAAAACACTAAAATCACCCCTTTTTCCGACATTTTCCTTTATAACTTTGGAAATATGCAACTTAGGAAAAAACCGTCCACTATAAACTTGTTTGTTATAAAATTTTCTACAGAACAACATCAATTTTAAATGCATGTTATATTTGTGTTGCTATCTAAGCATGAATTAAAAAAAAAAAAACTGAAAAACTAAGTAAATTTGAAGCACTCAAAAAATAGGTCAAAAATTGTCCAATTCTTCTAAAAATTTGGAATCAAATAGTCTAGACTCTAGAGTATTACAAGACGAAATTCGATCAAAATCGGTGAAATAGTTTTGGCAAGAAATATGATGTTAACTTAGTGCAACACAATTATGATGCAAACATTGCGGTGTTCAAAGTAGGACACTTAAGTTGGCACTGATTTTTATACACGTACTTAGAACCATAAAATCATAAAATAAAGTTATAATATTTACATCTTTTTTTAAGCCAAGTGAACAGTTTTCGGAACTTTTAAATTCAGTACCAAAATTGCTTAAAAAAAGATATAAATATTATAACTATATTTTATGATAATAATTATTCCCTCTTCGTGACTTAGCAGCATATATGGTCAACTCATTGAAAGGCAATAAACTAAAACTAAGAATTTATATTTAACTTGTTTTTTCGGTTAGAATAATTTAAAATATTTTGAAATATTATTCAAAATATAATAAATTTAGTTTGAAATATTTATTATCATTCAAACTTTTGATTTAAAAAAAAGCGTCTTTTTCAAGACATTTCTTAATATTAAAAAGAATAATAGTTGCATTCAAAAACCAAAATACAACCAAAAGAGGATTAAACCTTGATATTATTTTTATAAGAAAAAAATTGGAAGTACATATTTTATAATTTTTAAAAATTGAAGCTATAAAATATTAATAACTGTTTTTGAGACCTAAGGAAAAACGTAACCACGTTTGAAACGTCGTCTGAGTTAGATACTTAGATACAAATATAGACCTAAAGCATAAACATTATATTTTATGATAGTTAAGGGTTCAAAGTACGTGTACAAAAATCAGTGCCAACTTATGTGTCCTACTTTGACCACAACAAAGTCGGCAAATTTTTTTTTTCCGTCGAACGACGCCACGAAGCGAATTTATGTATCGATATATTTTTAAACTTTTATTTTATACCTATAATTTATTAACGTTTTTTATTAATTGTCGTTATCAATAAAATTAAAAAAAAAGTATTATTTATTTTTTTTTTATTTTAACCTTCCCCAGACCACGTAGCTAAACCAATACTAAGGACCAGGAATCGCCACTGATAATTGTATGCCGAATCCGAACGGCTAGACGAGAAGCACTTATTCATGACAAGTACTATTTGGAGGATTTGTCAATTCATCGTAAGAGGCAGTAACCCTCTTAGGTGGACGAGACATAGAAACACAACTTTCAAAAATGCACCGTTATTGTTATATAATGCCTTGATCATATTATTTGACAATATCATTTTTTTGGCTTGAAAATGGGTCGTAAAAAGTCCATAACGGAAGAGAAAAACGGTAAAATAAAAGCACTTAGTGAATCGGGTGTAAAATATCGGTTAATTCAAAGAAATTTTGTTAGAAGCCAAATTTTAGTAAGCTATTATCTCCAAAAATAGTCGAGCTGTGGATAAATAATAAGGTAGTTGCAAAGCCATTAGAAGCGTTTAGACGAACAATTGTCAGAGTGGAATTTCAAATTCTGATTCGTCAGTTTTGGTCTCTTTAGAATCAGCGTTTAAAAGCACTCTAAAAACATGTGTCATATTAATGAATTGTAGGGTAAAGGCTGGAGATATGGCACCCCTTTTTTGTTTTTCTTTTTACTTTAAAATTAAAAAGGATATCAAATTAAAAGGATTTCAAACATAGATTTATATAATCTGTAGCTAATTTATAAACCAAAAAAAAAGATTACTAGGGGATTTCACAATACAAAACATATTTTTTTTCAATAACAAAATACATTACAAAAATGAAAAGTAAAAAAAAATGGCGGGTGATATAGAACCTACTGGCGAGTGATATGGACCTTTACTGTTTAAGTGATTTTTTGCCACAGTTGTTGTTTATATACGTAAAATGCAATGGGACTTGACAAATTGTGCACTTCATGTACTAGAAAGTTTCAAAAAAACTGTTCTAAAATTAAAACCAAAATCAGGAAGGGGTGATATGGCACCAGTGCAATTGTACTGAATTTGGGGGAGGGGTACCATAGCACCCTTTGGACATTGCCACTGTTATTCGAAATGAAAAGAATATTTTAGTATGTACAGTTATAGCGGTAAAAAGAAACAAACAGACACGATTCATTTTTTGTTTTTCCGTTAAAACGAAGACCTGACAGCGAATACTTTCGTTTCTAAACTAAATTTACAAAAAAATATTCGTACAAAAAAATCCCAATGTTTTTGTATTTTCGGTTGTAGTTTAAACATTTAAAAAAGCTTCTTGGATTTCAACTGCACCCGTTAAAAGCTTGTGTGAAACTTAAAAATATTCTGAACTCATTGTTTAAAAAAACATTCATTAAGTGGGAAATAATGAAAGGGTGCCATATCCCCCGTGGTGCCATATTACCCGACTTTACCCTATAATAATAAATTTGTCAGCTTGATAAACTCCCGCCTCCCCCCTCCCCAACTCTTTATATACAAAAAGCCAATGAGGGCATTCTGAGGCACTTCGGATATGTTGTACAGGATGAAATTCTTCGTCGAAACCAGCAATAAAATTTCATGAATTAATGTGCTCCCACTTACCCATATTAAATTTTCTATCTTTCCTAGACTATAATACTAATACTTGCAGGCCCTTCTTCTATTACTTTCACACAGGTTTTGTTTCAAATTCCTAACATATAAATTAAAGTGTCTTAAATACCTAAAACTATCTGGAAGAAGCATTCCGTAGAGTTTATGATTTGATTGATAAATCTCTATCCAACCAGCAGAAGTGCTCATTTGGTCAGTCAACAATACAAAATTGAAACTAATGGTAAATTCCACTCCAATTAACTTCCTTCTTCCATCAGCAATCAAATAAAAGGTTCCTATGTATGGTAAATCAAATAAAATTTAAAATCATTTTTAGGTATAAAATTCAAATCGATGACTTGGTATTTCAATTTATCAATTAATTAATCAATCAAAAAGCCTATTTTACATATTTCATCGAAATTCAGCATCAATCGATGCAATTACAAAAATAATAGAATTGCGCATATGAATAAATGAAAAAAAAAAATATTTTATCCATCAAGCTGTGTAGCTGTAGGCTGAATTTGTATAGGTACAGGTTATCAGTCAAATCATCACACAAAGTCATTACCACAAAAGTGCAACATTTCAATAGCCGCAAATTGGGGCTGGATATACACATGTACCACTACCTACCTATACAACACCATGCATAGCCACAGCTTAACTTCTGTGTATGATTGCAAATACACAACAGTTGTATAGTAAAACCATATTCAGTGCCCGAGTGAATTTTCCAAATTAACATTATCGAAATGTTTATTCCGAATATAATTTTAAACAATTTGAAGCAGTGGCACACCACCGACTCAACTACTGCTCTCAGATTCTCATATCTCGCCCGACTTTAGAGATAATGCTTTTGGAAAATCCCAGTGGAATCAGGTTAACCATAATTGTGACTAACTATATTTGATTTTAACTTGTAAGCATTGTTAATTTTGAAACTCAGAGAATCGTGATCTACTTAAAATATAAAATGCATTCAGGGTTGCCTAGGATCTTTTTCCTAATTTATTATTCAAAGACTCAAATCTTCATAAAAACTTAAATACATTTTTGATATTATATTAAATTTCGTGAACATTTAAGAAAAGAAAAATTGATATATTCCAACTTAAAGTGCTATATAAAAAAAAAATATTATTTTGTATAGGTATGTTGAATTTTCAAAAAATAATGGGCACGACTGGATCGCATAAACTTGCTCTCGTAGCAAACAACGTAGTTTAAAGTTGACAATGTGCATATGTACTGGTTCTATAACATTATGATATTATTAAAAAAAAAGTTTTTAAAAACAAAGGACCTCTTACATAAAAATAACAATAAATTTGTTATTTAAATAGCTGAAACAGATAGAGCTCAAAAAGAAGTATGCCATCTGATTTGTTTGATAAATATGAACTTATGAAAACAAAAAATTCAAAAATCGTTAGAGTGGTTTTCTTAAAAAAATAATTTTTTATCTATAAATATTCTTGAACATTTAAAAAAAATTGGTATGCCGACCTTTATAATTAAATAAAATACAATTTTACACAACATTAAAAAACATCCATTGGCCCGTTTTCAAAATATTGAATTTTCAAACAAAAAAATTTCAACATTTTTTTAAAAATCCAAAAAAAATTTTTGAAAAATTGTATATGCAGAATTGTTAACTTTTAGAGGACCTCTTACATACGAGAAATTTTAAAACCAAAAAAAAACGTTTCTATGACAGGTACCGTTAATAACCGTAATCATTTTTTTTCTACCAAAATATAAACTGTAGTAGGTAGCTCGTAATTTTGTTTTCCAAAATCGTTAGAGCTGTTTTTGAAATAAGCCTATTTTTGTATATTGGTTGTAAGGCAGGTACCGTTATTTTTTGAGCTAGTAAAAAAATTCAATTTCCCCTCTAATTACCTAAGAACCTTAAGTCCAAAGTTTGAACCAAATCGCTTCAGCGGTTTAGGCTGCAGGTCGAGGTACAGACAGACAGACAAACGGACAGACAGACAGAATTGCGAGACCCATTTTTTTTGCCTTCTCTATAATCGTTATAATCGAATCCTAAACTAGCCCTATACAACGTACATATTTGTATATCGCAAGTTAAAACTGATATTTTTTTTTTTAAATCCAAAATTTATTTTTTTTCGAAAATTTATACATACACATAATATAATAATAATATATTCAAAATTGTTTAAATTGTAAGGGATCTGTGTAACAATTTGGTCGAAAACCAAAAGAGATTTGAAAACCGAAGAAATCGGTTCTGTGACAGTGAGCGTTTCCGTTTGGCCCATTCGGTCCCTTTTTACGATTTAACTCTCAATTTGATAATTGTCGTTAAGATATTCTAAAAATTTTCAGTTTTTATAAAAACAAATTGATCACATAAAATGCTGTAGTTTTGCTTGGAAATTCGAATATGCAACGAAAAATAATTAATATTAAAAAGAGGTTAGGTAAGGTTAGGTTGGTGGGCTGACTTACCGTCACATCCCCATAAAAATAAACCTATGATAAATCCTATGTAGTACAGGCAACGGGGAGTCAAATAAGGGCAATCTGAAAAAGTTTTGACGTCTGAAAAGTTTGAATGCAGTTTTGACGTGGGGTTGCTTCTTAGCATCAATCTCGATTTGCGGGATTTTTGATCTTGTTGGGCGACTGCGTCTGCCATCTTGGTAAGAAGAAAAAAAATTAAGTGTTTTTTTTTAATTTTGAGTTTGAAAATTATTTTCTCAAAAACTATTTGCTCAAACAACTTGATTTAAAAATTTAATTTAAAAATAGGTTTTTGGCGTTCAAAAAGGCTATAACATGATATTTTGAGTTTTTCCGTTGATTTTTAATAATTTTTTTTATATTTGAAGTCATTTTTTTTAGAAAATTGCCCCTTCTACCTAAACGCACACACTCGACGCCGAACAAGCAGGTTTTCGCACTGGATCTTCCTGTGTGGATCACATCAACACCTTGCGGATCATCATCGAACAGTGCGTTGAGTATCGATCACCACTTCACCTGCAGTTCATCGATTTAGAAAAGGCGTTCGACAGTGTCAATAGAGAATTTATTTGGCTTGCTTTGCGCAGGAGAGGCATCCCAGATAAATTGATTGCTATTATCAAGGCTACATATGATGGATCCAAGTGTCACGTTTTGCACAAAGGTAGGCTGTCAGAGGAGTTTGAAATCCAAAGTGGAGTTAGGCAAGGCTGTATACTGTCACCAATACTGTTCCTGTTGGTGATAAGTGACGTACTGCACGCAGCTTTGTCAAATGGAAATGGAGGAATTCAGTGGACTCTGCAATCTCACCTCAAACATGTGGACTACGCGGACGACGTATGCTTACTCTCTCATAGGATCATGGATCTCCATCAAATGACAACAAGGGTGGAGAGAGAAGCAGAAATCGTAGGGCTTAAGATCAACTCGGCAAAAACTAAAAGGATCAGCCTTGGAACTTCCTCATCAATCCAAGTAAATATTTCTGGATAACCGGTAGAGATGGTAGAGGATTTCCAATATCTTGGGAGTATTGTCTCTACGGGTGGTGGAACTGAGTTGGACGTAAACAGCCGAATCAGAAAAGCAAAGGCTGCGTTCGGAATGCTGTCCAAAATATGGAGAAACAACTCTTTTAGCTTAAAGACCAAGCTACGACTGTTCCGCTCCAATGTTGAATCCGTTCTGCTTTACGGCTGCAGCACTTGGAAAGTCACTGACACTGTCACTAGAAAGCTGCAAACCTTCGTTAATAGGTGTCTACGAAACATCTTGAGGATTTTCTGGGTCAACCGTATCTCCAATGCCGAACTTCATGCGAGAACGGGTCAGGAGCCCATAGACTCCATTATATGAAGAAGAAAGTGGCAGTGTATTGGCCATACGCTTCGAAAAGGCGATCGGTGCATTGCATCTCAAGCAATGCAGTGGAACTCGCTCATACAGGAGGGAAGACAAGTGGGCCGGCCTAGAAGTACATGGCGAAGAACGGTCGAACAGGAATCGGCACGACTGGGGAAAAGTTGGAGAGAGCTGAAATATATTTCAAGGAATCGTACACGATGGCGCGTAGGTGTAGTGGAGGCCATTTGTCCCGTAAGGGAAACATCACGGACGTAATAGGTCCGACGACCTAAGTAAGTAAGTACCTAAACGCCCTAGCCTTTTGTTACACGTTATACAAATCACACTGTATTATAATTTGGGAGTTATTCGATAAATAAGCCCGTAAGGCCTAATTTTGTTCTCGTTTTTCATTAATAACTTTTGAATTATCTACACCAGAAAAATAATGTATACACCGATTTGTAGGTAATTTAAATAAAAACAAACAAAATTTAAATAATTTTTTTATAAAAAAAGCACAGGAAGTGAGAAAAACGCAAATTATCAAAAGAAGTCGTTTTTCCAAGATGGCGGACCAAAAATCCCGCAAATCGAGATTTATGCTAAAAAGCAACCCTTCTTCAAAACTGCATTCAAACTTTTCAGACTTCAGTCGGTAAAGGGCGTTGATGAAGTTTCCTATAGCCTGAAAAGTCGGAGGGTGTTTTCAAATTAATTGAAGGAATGTGTCGCTACATAAACACCTGGTTGAGGAGGGGTTAACGTACCATTGTGTGATCCTTTCCTTTACCCCCATTGGGTAAATCATCCCTTCACCAGGCCCTTAGGAGCAGGGGCTCCGTGCAACGTCTGGTGGTGGTGGGTGAGTTTGATAGATCAGTGGTTGGTGCATGCGACTGCTCCGTTCAATCAGATCAGCAGAAAAGTCCCAACACTACAATTTATTTTCGAATTATTTGGAAATCTTAAAGGTAAGGTATGGTTGAAGTGGCTGCCAGCAAATAACTGACACAGTTAGACCATAAGTTGTTCGTTGTGACACCACGTGAATCTAGAGAGATTTTCTCCCCACTCGCTAAAACCAGTTGGAGCATTTTATGAAGCACGCGAGACTACTTATGTCTATGTTTATCAGATCACTAGGATCATTGAAGAAGAAGTCCCCCAGATGGAGCCTACGTCTGTGAAATTCGTTTGCGAATACTCCAAGTGCCAGGTTATGACACCAATTGCGGAGCTGATATGCAATCTGTTCAAAGACATCAAACAGGCCAGATCTATTTTGTCGCTAGGCAAGTGGTGATGTTGTTCCACCTGAGGTTTGCTCTCCTTAAAGCATTATGCTTCACAAAAAAATTGCATATAGCGATAGGCATACCGATATTTGCCCTTTTAGGAAAAATATGTAGTCTTGTTCCGCCTTTGGCCAGTTCATCAGCTTTACAATAACCCGGAATGTCCTTATGGCCCGGCACCCAACAAAGGTGAATATTAAACTGCTGTGCCATCTCTATAAGAGATGATCGACAGTTAAGGGCTGTTATAGGATTTGTAGAGACACAGTGGAGGGATTTTATGGCAGCATGGCTGTCTGAGAAGATGCGGATATCAGAAGTCGATATCACGTTTTTCTAAAGCCAAGATAAAACTTCCTTTATCGCCAAAAGTTCCGCCTGGAACACGCTATAATGGTCTGGAAGACGAGATGAGAGACTTAAATTTATTCTATCTGAGTAAACGCCTCCACCAACCCCATCTTGGGGTTTTGAACCGTCCGTATAGAAATTAATCGATTTGTCTTCCAAGAATGTCACATCCTCCCATGTGGATCTGGAAGGTATGGCAACTTGAAAGTTTTTATCAAAACGGAATTATGGGGTGGTGTAGTCAATTATATATACTTGGAAGTGTATGAGCTCAGAATAGCTGAGTTGCCTATCTCATTATTGGTCTACTGTGAAGAGCCATTGAGACGTACTTGCTGCCGCTTTTTTTTGAAGAAGAAGAGTTTATTGTCGAATTTTTGTATATTGGCCTCTTTTTTATCTCGGGCTCCTTTTTGGGACCCTTTTTAAAGCTTTCATTGACAACACTGGTGACAGGAAACATTATTAACAGTTATTTTAAATTTTGTTTTTCAAAATACATATTTGCAATACTCTTGAAAATGATTGGTAATTTTTTGTATTAAAATCGTTAGAGCCGTTCTTAAGATAAATAATTTATTGTATATTGGTTCTGGTTGTATTGCAAATAGGTACCCTTATTTTTGGACCTACAAACAATTTCAGTTTTTAAATCCAAAGTTTGAAGAAAATCGCTTCAGTGGTTAAGGCTGCAGATCGAGGTACAGACAGAGAGGCAGATAAAACCAACCTTTTCCACGTTCTCTATCATCCTAATGTTAGAGAAAATTATTATCTCGCGTTTGATTTTTTCTTACGAATTCAAAGTTGGACCACTTTTCACTGAAAGTCTTATAATTACTAAGCCCGCTCTGAAACTGGGATTGAAAGAATTGACTTTTTGCTTCTAAATGCAGTTGCAGTGAGCATATGCACCAGCAGAAGAATTCTATAGCCTCTAGGGCACCGAGTCTAGTAGGTGGGGTAGGTTTGGACCACACCCTAAAAAGGTGGGAAAATTATAACTTAAAATAACAATAAAGCCATCATTTACTAGCAACTGTCCAACTTACCCAATACCTAGTTTGATGTACATATTGCATGTTGCGTAAAAAAATAAAAAGTTAAACAATTTTAAGAACTAGCACGCGCATAAAACAGCGCAATAATTTTGGGCTACAAAAATTAATGAAGTGCTGTGAAGTGCAAGCGATGGAGACAAAGAGTTGTTAAACATAAATGTCAATGGTTTACCAAAGCAAATATCGTAGTTCAATGCAGGGTTGGCAGGTCAACTATTTCTATATTTTTGATGAATTTGTGATTCTTAACACAGAAAGTACAGACAGTGTAACAATTTGACAATTGTTTATCATGAAGAGACCTAAATTAGTTTTGAATAACTTTTTATTCTTGATTAAAAATAATTTTGTATACAAGAAATGTAGATAACGAAAATAGGATGGCTTAAAAGATTTTTTAATGAAATGTTCTGGGTTTTTGGGCTATTCCCATATATGACCAGGCCATCAGGGTGACAGACTCATAGTTTTAGTCGTACATATTTTGTGTCCATAAGTCAAAATTCGTCTATGCCAAGCTAGAAATTTTTTTAAGTGTTTATGATATGGTCCTGTGAATCTCAAACTTTGTAAATACAATTTTATTTTGAAATCTTGTTTGGTCATACATCATGATAACGAAGATAAATAAATTAAATTCAATTTAAAGCACTTAAACGTTAGTTTTGGTCGAGACTTACACGGTTTCATTCGGTTCGGCCGGTATTCGATTCTTTTTCGGTTTCAGAGCACTGTAGCTGTCCAAAATAGATTTGTATCTTTTCTAGCTCAGAACACTCTCAGAGTGCTCAACTTGTGTTTCTTTTTTCAATCAGAGTTAGTTAGCACGCTCCATTTGCTTTTAAATAAAAAGACCAAGCGAACGGACTTCACTCTCCTTCTTTTGCTCAAAATATTTCAGCACATGAAATTTCATTGCAGATTTTTGGATTTTTCGAGTTTTTGATTGGGATGTCAGATAAAAACTAAAAGTCAGTAGATACTTAATTTTGGTGCGTTGAATGAACCGATTCATATCACATTGTATGACAGTTCAGTGCTAGATGTGTTTCAAAATTATAGACTATATATAGAGTAGCAGAGCACTAGAGCATGATCAGAGCAAGACAAGCAGAGTAAGAAAAACGCTTTTTGTGTGCCCCCTAGAACCGAGTATGTGCCGTTTTGAAACCAAATGAGATCGATTCGTGTGGCGAGATCGTTCGGTGGGTGCTATATAGAAAGGCTTTGTCATATGCAACCACCAAATCCAAAGCAAACCCTTTTATAAAGTCTAGTTTTCGAGATATTTGCATTCAAAGTTATTTTTTTGAGTTATGAATGCTTGTATGACTTTGGATGCCTACAGTTCCACAAATAAGGCTGTGACGTCATTTTCGCTGGCAAAACGCTTAATAAGTTTTTCAAGAGCTATCTATAACTGAAAACTAGAACTTTCTATGAAGTCTGGTTGCGGAGATATCTTAATTCAAAGTAAATCCATTAAAAACAATTTTTTTGAGTTTTGAAAGTTTGCATGATTTTGGATGTCAACAGTTCCACAAATAAGGCTCGAAAGGCCTTGCGGTTTATTAACCGCTTAATCAGTTTTTGGAGAGCTATCCATTGCTGAAAACTAGAGCATTGTATGGGCTCTGACTGCAGAGAAATTTTGATTCAAAGTTAATCTTTCTTGTTTCAAGCCAAAAACTAAAAATCTTAATATGGCCATAACTCCCAAAATAAGGCTCGTAAGAGGTTGCGGTTAACGTTGTTGAACAGATAACGGTCAGGCCTTTGCATTTCCGTTCAAAATTGATTTTCCAATTGATTTTTGAAAAAAGCATCACTATCACTAAAAATGCATTTTTTTTCGAAAGTCTCTGGAACCCATTGAAACGTACATATGTCATCTCCTTGTGGTTTTTATTCTATCCTGTTTGATCGTTTCACACTTACACGAAACCGTTTATATGTGTAAAACGAGCTTAATGGTCAACATTTTCAAAAAAAAATTAAATTTTTAAACTTTTTTTTACCGCCGTTTGCAAGTGTGAATATGTTGAACAAAACTAAGTTTTGTAGCCTGAAGTACACAGCAGAATTTTCAAAAGAATTTTAATAGCTATAATTTTGGGTGCCAATCATACTATAAGATTCTCATTATTTTAGATTAAGTCCGCTAACTTCAGGCTCATTTTAGCGGAAACTTTAATTTCTTAAAACTCTTTAAGAGCTACGAAGTTTGTGTCTGCTCAACAAATATGCATTTAGTTAGTTACAAATTAAAATATAATTTTGTTTTTAATTCCGCCAAAATAAGGGTGGTTTCCGTTGCGAGTTCTTCTTTCTATTCTTCTTGAGAAACCAGTGTTTGTTTTTCAGTTTATTTTATTCATAGCTTTTTATTTATAGCTTATACGTGCAGCTCTGATGATGGCCCTTCTGTGCAATGACGCTTTGTATGCATCTTCTTTAGCTGCATCAAGTAACCAATTCTTTTTTCGACGGTAACCCATCAGACGACCTAATGTAGTTCCGGCAAAATAACTGAATTAAGTCTTAACAATTTTGTATAGATACCATTTTAATTTGAGGTTTAACTTGCCCACGTCATCAAATGAGACAAAAACATTCCATTTGGAATAATTCAGTTTACTTTATCCTCTGATGAAAAATTCCTCAATTGGTAACCCTTTAGGTAGAAAACATTCCACTTATTCACTTTACGCGAGAACGGCGCATAAACACCATCATTATTACACCAATATTTTCATGCCGCACAATTCAATTTCAATTCGGTGAAATTTCTTGTTGTTCTGCACAACAAAGCTCATTTTCATGCCGCACAATTCAATTTCAATTCGGTGAAATTACTTATTGTTCTGCAGAACAAAGCTCATTTACTTGAGTACTTACGCACGCGAAAACATTTATACCAATTCCAAGCATGATGCCGGGCTGGACGGCTTTCATTTGAGAAAAAATAATTTAGTTCAGCATAACCCCGTGTTGGGTTAAGGAATTCCCAAAAAGGCCAAATAGGGGTTCGACGCTAAAATCGACTCACCGGCCGGTGACCTGGCTGGCAATGGCGAGACTGCAAACACGAACGGATGAGAAGTAAAGTGAAATGTTTACCATTAACATTTTGTGTTTCACGAAAAAAAGGGTTGGAGTTGGTTCAGCTTAAAAGCACATACTTCCATTTAATAGTCCAGCAGTAGCATCAATAAAGTCCAGGTGGACCACACAACAGTGTTGGCCAAAACAAAACGAACGACTTAAGTTTTTTTTTTTAGATTTTTGTGAATTTTTACAAAACTAAGTATATTAGCGGAAAAGTCTATTCTACAAAATAAGAGCAAATTAAATTGTCAAAATTAAGTAATTCAGTAATAAAAAAGAAACTTGCCGATTAAACCAACTCAATTTAAGTTAGTAATCATTAAATAACACATTTCTCTGATAGTTATGAGGTTCTTCTATTTTTTTCTATTTTGTTTGTTTCTATTTTGTTTTCAATTTGATTTAAAAAGTTTGTGTTGTAACTTCATTTGTGTTAAATATTTGTACTTCTGGCTGCACAGACTTAATATTTTTTGTGGAAATAGTTTTTTTGGTGAAATAGTTTATAAAATATTCGAATGTTCGAATCCAGTTGACGGCAAAACAATTTATAAATTAAAATTGGAACTGTAGACTAAGCACCACTAAAAGGAATCTGATGATTGGTGTGGTAGCCATGAAATTGCAATAATTCCAGCCAAAATGTAATACACGGTGGTAGCCAACACAAGTGGTTGTTGTTCATTCAAAACCTTCAATGTTAAATATGATGGAGCGAAAGTCTAACCGCAAATGTTATCACGAGAAAACACCTTTAAAATATTAAAATGTTTTTTTTTTATAAAAAGGCAACATGGTACACAGTGGATCAATTGAGAGTGGTACACAGTGAATCAGCGAATTTTGTATGAAATTTGATTTTTTCATATTATAACTTATCTAATTTATTTTATTTATTAGTTTTATGTTTTCTTTCGCTTTATGGACAGAAAAAAGTAATTTTGTATCAACTATAAAAATAAATAACGTACAAATAAACTAAAATTTTTAATATAATTTTTTTGTAAATTCGAAGAATTTATCTATTTGTTCTATTTGTTGTTTTTATTAAAGAAAAATTAATCGATTGATTATTTAAAATATATAACTTTAAAGAATATAAATTTTTAAAATAGAAAAATCGATTTATTATCCCTGATTCATTGTGTACCATGCACTGATTCACTGTGAACACTCATGGTACACAGTGAATCACATGAATAGCTTTTAATCAAGAACCTTAAATTAAAGATAAAACATTGAGAAAGTTGTGGACAAAAAACGGATATATTTTGATTATAATTGTTCGAGCAACAGTGCAAGAATTAAAAAGTGCGTCACTGTTGACATGTTTTTACCCTACATAATTATAGCCGTGTTTCAAGTTTCTGACTTAATTGGTACTGAAATTACAGGGGGGGGGGTCGAAAATCGCCTGAGTTTGATCCTGTAAAAAAGGCTATAGTGCCAGAACTTGGCTTGGGCACTACCGTGCCCTTTGACGGAGGAAAATTTAGTTAGCAAGAGTTCGTTTCGTTAGGTTAGGTTAGGTTAAAGTGGCTGTCAGGAAAACGGCTGACACACTTAGACCATAATTAGGTCCGTTGTGATACCACATGATAGGAATGAGGAGATTATCCTCATTAATAAAACCATTCGGAGCTTTTTATGAAGCGAGAGAGACAGTGTATGTCTGTATTAGCTAGATCGCTTGGATCATTGAAAAAGTAGTCCCCAAGAAGGAGTCTGCGCCTCTGTGAAAGAGCAGGACATGTGCAGAGGAGGTGAGGAATTGTTTCCTCCTCCTCTTCGTCCATGCAACTTCTACAGAAGTCATTTGAGAAAACGCCAAGTCTTGTGGCGTGTTTTCCTATAAGGCAGTGTCCTGTTATGACACCTATTACGGAGCTAATTTGTGATCTACTAAGTGATAGCAAGCTTTTAGAGCGCCTAGGGTCTAGCGATGACCAGATTTCTTTTGTGGCCAGACATGTAGTAAGGTTTGTCCATCTAGAGTTTGCTTTCCTTGCAGAGTTTTGTTTTAGCAAAAGTTTACACGTAGCGACCGGTATACCTATGTTCCACCTGTTAGGCAAAACGGGCATTAGAGTTCTATTTCTGGCAAGTTCATCGGCTTTACAATTTCCCGGAATATCTCTATGGCCCGGCACCCAAAGAAGGTGAATATTAAACTGTTCCGCCATCTCTTCAAGAGACGATCGACAGTTTTGGGCCGTAACGGAGTTGGTAGAGACAGAGTTGAGAGATTTGAGTGCTGCTTGACTATCTGAGAAGATGCATATATCCGATGTTGATATCACGTTTTCTCTCAGCCAAGACAGAGCTTTTTTAATTGCCAGGATTTCCGCTTGGAATACGCTACAGTGGTTAGGGAGCCGGAAGGAGAGACTTAAATTAAGTCTGTCTGAGTACACTCCGCCACCCACTCCTTCCTCAGTTTTCGACCCATTAGTATAAAAATGAACTGAATCACCTTTGAGAGGGTCCCCAACGTCCCAAGATTCTCTTGAGGGTATAGTGACCTGGAAACTTTTGTCGAAATTTAGTTTGGATATGGTGTAGTCGGAATGACAAGGAATAGATTCATATAAGTCTAGAATTTTAGTATGACCGATAGAGTTGTTGGTCCATTGAGAAATGGCTTTAAGGCGGACGGCTGTGTTCGCAGCCATTTGCTTGCCATATATATCGAGGGGTGTGAGGCTGAGCAGTATGTCTAGTGCAGCTGATGGTGTCGAGCGGAGAGCTCCACTTATGCACATACTTGCTGATCTCTGGACCTTGCTCAGCTGGTCACAGTACGTAACTTTATCTAGAGCAGTCCACCAAATTGTTACCCCATAAGTGAGAATCGGTCTTACGACCGCAGTGTAGAGCCAGTGAGTTATGGCAGGGGATAGACCCCATTTAGTACCTATAGCTTTTTTACAGGAGAATAAAGCAACAGTGGCTTTTTTAATTCTCTCTTGAATATTAGGTTTCCAACTTAGTTTTTTATCCAGTATGAGACCTAAATATTTTTTTTTATCTGATCTCTGATCTATCTTTTTCATCTGAAAAGGAAAGTGGAACACCATTAATTGTTGGAGGATTTATCTGTGGAATTTTATATTTCCTTGTGAAGAGGACAAGTTCTGTTTTCCGGGGGTTTACACCTAGCTCACAGCGTTCTGCCCATTTTATTAGCTTGCTCGTTTCGTACGCATTAATAAATTTTTTTTTATATCATCAATATTTTTGTATGATATCATTATTTAAAAAAAAAAGAATCACCAGCACAAAATATTTTCCGTCAAATTCGTCAAATAAGAGTTAAGAGGTAAAAATCGGTGTTTGCAGCTTTTGGTAATGTTTTTATAATGATATCATACAAATTATGGCTGAAAGAAAAAAATTGTAAATGCGACCGTATAAAGAGTAACATAATATTTGAATTTTGCAAATACAATTCTTCGATAAAAATTGCCATTTAAGAGATGTATCCAAACCACCTGTATTTTCGGCATTTGACGCTATTGAAGTAGCAATATCTTATGAATTATGACTATAGTCACAATCTTTTTGTAGAGAATATTATGGTGCACAAATGAAGGGTAATTTTTTTTCGACAACTTCGTTTTTAAGAGTAAAATACAAAAAAAATCAGAAATTTAGAATTTTTGTCAAGATTTTAAAATTATTGTATATTTAAATCGGTTGTTTTTAAGAAAAAAACTAGTAATTCTTTCCTGTAAAAATTCACATAATGAAGAAACTTTGCTTGCATATGTTTTTGCAAATATGAACCGTTTAGGAGTAAGTCCTGAAAATAGACCATTTTCGACAATTTATGTTTTTCGAAATGTCAATATCTTCTTAAAAGTGAGTCGGAGATAGCATCACCGTTTCGGAGTTATATGCGAAACAAAAAAAAAAAAAAACAATATTTTTGACAATTAACCTTGAATAACTATTGACGCGCACACGATCTTGTAATGGACTTTCGGGACAGTATTTCTCATATTCAAATAACGCTAATTGCCTTTAAAAATCTTATTTAAAAAAAAGTTTATTAAAAGAACTAACATTCTATTTTTATTAATCTTTTTTTTATATTTTTGTCCACCAGTGTATTTTAGAACACCGCATCCAGAACATTTACAATCCACATAACTGGCAACTGGGCATCCCATCAGGAGCAGGACGAAACACAATCAGTTAAAACTTGGGGCAAGTGTTTTAGTAATGAGTTTTGATCTAGCCATACCGGTGTCGTCATTTATTGGATTAGATAAAGGTTGTCCATGTTCATGGGAGCTCGATATACCTAGGTACCTCCATGCTATGCATATGGGTTTTCCTATATATTACCTACAACGCATAGAAGAGGGAACAACGATATACAGGGTGATTGGCATAAGGTGCACCAAAAAGCTGTAACGAGTAGGTTGGTATAAGACAAGAAAAAAATCGTATTGGAGGGGGTATATTTCCCCCCTTTTTGAAAAGCCAGAAATCACTTCTTTAATTTTCATTTTAAGTTAAGTTGTGTTTGTAAATAGTTTTCAAAAAACTAATTTTCAAACTTGAAATTTAAAAAAAAAAAAAATATTATTAATTACATACAATTTTGAAAAAAATTAGTTTGGCATTTTTTTAAATTTTTTTTTTTCAAAATTTCGAGTTTGAAAATTAATTATTCACAAACGCAACTTAATTTAAAATCAAAATTAAAAAATACATTTCTGGCTTTCCAAAAAGGTTTGACAGAGGGCATTGAAAGTTTTACCGTTGTTTTTAAATATTTTTTTTTCTGTTTTAAGTCAATTTTTTAGAAAACTGTCGCTCTCGTCTTAATGGAGGGAAATAGACCCCCTATCCCATACGATTTTTTTCTTGTCTTAACCCAACCTACTCGTTACAGCTTTTTAGTGCACCTTATACCAATCACCCTGTATAGGGATTTTATATTTCAACAAAATACCATCATGGATGTATAAAACCACCGCATACATACGTGAGGATTGGAGTAAGTAATTAAAAAAAAAATATACAAGTACAAACAAACAATAAGATACATCGATTTGCTAATTGAATTCTGCATCAATGAGTATTAGTTTTGCTCTCGATTTGAGGAGGCTAATGGATTTTCTGGCGCGTAGCCCCTTAAGGTCATTATATCCACATCGCCACTCATTTAGGATTTTTATTATGACTCGCATTTGATGCTACGTAATTTCGGTTTTCAGTTAAGTCGGTTGCCCTTTATTGAGTTCAGTGGAGTGCTTGTTCTTTTTTTTTCTTTCAAAATAATGAAGAATAGATTACTCTGGAGGGAGTTAGAAATATGACCAACATCGGAGTTTGCTTATACATAAGGATGGACAATGGCCAAAAACCAAAACAACTTCGTATCGTACTTTTGTAAGAAAAAAAAAAAAAATTTTAACCAGAAATATTATGAACCATTATAATGTAAATAGGTCAATTAAAATGCTTTTATCTAGATGAGAAATCTTGAATAGGAACTTAGAGCTAGTTCTCATTCATTCCTAAATCTTCAGAATCAGATTGAGAAATGGAGTGACCTGAAATATAGACATCGTGATTAGAAATAGTGAAGACTGTTTATTATGTGCAAGGGGAGGACTTTAAATTCATTTAATTTAAAAAATAAATCAACTTTCTTACCTAAATCTAGATGGCGCTTACAGTCAGGTTAGACTACGGCCTTAACCATTGTATATAGAACCTATAGTACTATTAATGAGTCGATTTTCGGGACCATAGTCTACGCCTATAGGTGGTGTATTATCGCTAGAGGGATTTAATGAGATTTTCAATGAATCTCTACATTATCTACAGAGCAAATGCCCTCCCAGGCCAGTGGTACCGCCACCGTGTCGTCTTGGTTTTTTGATAGTACTAGTCATTTTTTGGTCGATGTTTACCGACTCTTATTAAAATCTAGGTGCACGAATTTAAACAAATTCACAATATCTTTTTGCTGTGATTTTTATAAGAGTCGGTTAACATCGACCAAAATTTGTGTCTTAGTAGGGTATAACAGACTGACTGAAGAGCCCACTGTTATACATTGGGCGAAATACAATTATTTCTGGAGTTGAGGTCACTTGTACATTTTAATTGATATTTATATACAATGCCTTTTTTTTAAGCCTCTAGAGCTCCCAGGCTACTCTCTCAGCAGCTCTTGTTCGAGACAGCAGCATTGCCTGGTAGGGCTCGTTCTTAGCTGCGTGCACCAGCCGACACTCTTTATCGAACCCGGGGTTTCGTTGTGGTCGGCCAGTGAAACTGAGCACATCAAAAGTGAAATCAGGGGTAAAACACAGCAAATCAGAGGTTGCACTTCTGATGGCTTGTTGACAGTGTTTTGTTGCGAGTATCACGGGGATATATCTTTGGAGTTGGAAAAAGGGCTTTAGTATGCTTGCTCTAGCTCGGCTAAGCTCGACGGATTGGGGCGGTTCTTGCCATTTTCCAAAACTCCTCCCACTCAGCAAACAAAAATAAACATGCCTATATTAAAGGATATGGAAAGGATAAGTGGAGAAGATATCAAAATGGGAAACTAGAAAAAAAAAGAAATAAGGAAATGCACAAACTCAGCTGCATATGCCACTGGATTAGTAAAAGTGTGGAGTCTCCATTAGATCTTCGTTAAAAAAAAAAAAAAAAAAAAAGAGTTTGAATATATTAAAATTAAATTATGACTAAACCCTATAGTCTAAGAGCTCACGACATAAAAAGTCAAGTCATTTGCGTAATGTTGAAACCCAACCGATACATAGCTCTGGAAGGGTGGAACCAGGATTACCTTGTCTGCCTGCCCATACCCTTCACGAAGTGGGTGGGGGTTGAAAATGTAGATTTTCTAAAAATTTTATCAGGGGTATTATAACTTCAATGAATTTTTTGAAAATATATCATGATGTTCTGTCATTTTCCTTACTTCTGAACACCTTGATATTGATGATCCGACTAGTAGAACTCCAGTTATAAGCTTTTTAAACGAACCATAATCTACTTTTTTTTGGAGACTTTGTTTTGTTGATTTTTTGCGTTTTAAAAATCTCCGCTTAAAAAGCTTACATCTTGAGTTCTACTAGTCGGATCATCAAAATCAAGGTGTTTAGAAGTAAGGACAATGACAGAGCATCATGATATATTTTTAAACAATTTATTGCAGTGATAATACCCCAGAAAAAATATTAAGAAAATCTCCATTTCCAACCTCTCACCCCCACCACTTTGTCAAGGGTATGGGCAGGCAGACAAGGCAAGACAGGGACTCCTCATCCACCTAAAAACTACAAAGTTTTTTCAGGGCTACTTGACAATTGACAAATCCTTCAAGAGTATTACTTGCCGTGAATAAGTGCTTCCTGTCTAGCCGTTCGGATTCGGCATAAAATAGTAGGTCTCTTCCATTCCTGTCGACACACGCACACAAGAATGGTTGCGAGTTGTTAGGCCCTGGTTCTTCCTGAGCCGTTGCGCCACCCAATATATTTATTTATTTTTTTTAAACCCTACTATCTAAAATTTATATCGAAACATATAATATTTAAAATAAAGATATGACATCTCAAGGATATAATATCGGGCCCCGCGTTGGGCGCCATTGTTGCGAGTCAAGGGTATCACGGGGATTTGTCCATGGAGTTGGAAAAAGAGCTTAGCCGAGCTAGAGCAAGCATGCCAAAGCCCTTTTTCCAACCCCATAGATATATGCCCGTGATACCCTTGACTCGCAACAGTTTCCACTGGTCCTCAGCACTTGATGCCGGTGGTGGACTTGCTTAAAGGTCAAAAGAGGGCCTTAAAAAGGATAGGAAAAAGAACTTTAACGGAAAGATTTACATCTTTTGAACAGCGAAGCAATTCAATTTAACAATAAGACCTGTTTTTTTGAAAATTCCAATAAATTTACCTTTAAGACCAACTTTGGACATACTGTTAGGTAAAGCAAAGTACTGTGTATTTCACTACACCATTATAGAAATTTGAAGATTTAACTAAGACCGTTAGGAGGTCATTGAAGTCTTGTCTCAATTTTGATCTCGTGTTTAGCCATAAATTTAATAAATTTTAAACCCGCTGGCACTGGGCAGTATAGCAAGACTTTATAACTCAGATGGCGGGCGCACGGAAGTGAAAAAAAAATTGAACTTACTTTTTCCGCGAAACTGAAGACATTTAGCAAAGATGCGAGATGAGTCAAAGAAGCTTTATGGTTGCATGCTTGAGGCACTGCCGCGCCGGTCGGCCGCACCGCCGCGCCGTGAGCTCACTTGTCCTAAAGAACCACCAATTTAGTAGACATGTAAATATGTGAACCATTTGGCATTAATTTTTTTTTTTTTGTTGATTCAATATCTATATTTTCCAAGGTGTTTTGAGTTTTAATCAAGAAAAACATAACCTATGCATTTAATATCCTTAAGTGGAGAAAAAATGTATTAATTTATTTTCTTATTATAAACATTTTCTTTATGAAAATGAAAATGCTTCCTTGGCAGAGAAGATGCTCTGCCAAGGAAGCATTTTCATCTCTGCGGCTACGTTAACGAACTAAATGGCTTTATCTGGGGTTCGGAAAACACGCATTTTACTGTAGAGAGGCCAGTGCATCCACAGAGAGTGATAGTTTGGTGCGGATTGCGGAGTTAAAAAAGGAGGCTGGGAACAACATTTCGGTCAACGGTGGGTTTGGGCATTGCAGAGCCATGTTAACCGGCTTTTTTTTTACTGAAATTGAAGATTGTGCTCTCTGGATTAATTTCTTATATGGTAGGGGTAGGGTTCCCAACATTTTTGCGACTGATTATAGTATTTTTCAAATAAGCTTGAAAAAAATGTTTTACAATCCGAAAAATTATAGTATTTTATGAAAAGTGAAAGAAAAAGTCAAAGTTATTTTGTCTGCATATTATTTTTTAAAAAATCTATATTTTTTTTGGACTTCTTGCATCATTTAACAATTTTTTGTTAACAATAAAAGATATATATGTAACTTTTAGTGGGCTGTAGGTCAATAATTAAATATGTTCTTATTTAATGTGCAACGTTTCGAGCATGTTTATGCTCTTCATCAGGCAAACAATATTCAGGAATTTAAGTAAAGAAAAGAAAATCACTCATTATACACAATAATCTCAAGCAACCAAATTTGGTGGACAGGAAAGAAATGTCCATTTCTCTGCTCCATCACCTATACTCTAACCTACTTTAATGGACGTTTATATTTCTGGAGTCTTTTTTGTATTTTCCGCTTTTTAGTGGGTGTTTGCGGCACAATCGTTCAATTTGAACTTGAACCACTTTCGTTGTCGCTTTCCATTTTTTAACACCAATTAAGGAACACATTAACAATTTTGTGAACAAAAAACCCGAGCAACCAACAAAAAAAAACAGTAAACAAAGTCTAAATATACACAAGAACACCGACAGTAGTAAGTTGTAACTGACAAACGTTTATCATCGCTGTCAATCTTGACATTGACATTAAGAATTAGGCGTGTTCATATTATTGCATAATTAAATGAGACCTTAAGGTGCAATCATAATAAGAGATATGTTCGCTTTTGATTCAATCCATTGAAATATAGTATTTTTGCGTACTATATATTTCTATAACAGTATATAGTACGCAAAGCCAAAATATAGCACAATACTATATATAATAGTACGGTTGGGAACCCTAGGTAGGAGTTACCCCCAGGTATAACATACCCAAAGACCTCAGCCCAGGGCCGCGAGCTAAACTCATGAGTGGGGTTAAAGGTTACCCTTTTTAAATTTTTGTGAATATTTCCACAAAGTAGCATGCTAGTAAAAAAGTCTATACTAGAATATTAGAGACAATTAAATTGTCTATAAAAACATATGATCATATTTTTGTTATGTTCAATAATAAGGGAGATGCGGGGGGTAGACACAGAAAATCTTAAGAACATGTTATTGTCTTAGATATTGCATGTTTGCTGACCAATTAACCTGGAAAAACAAAATGGTGAATACACAATAATTCCTTGTTATTTCATCATGTCGTGAGGCTGAGAGTGAAGTTATAATTTCCTTTTTTTTCTATACAATTTTTACCTTATAAGGGGGTTCTCTTCCCCCCCTTTAGGGAGGAGGGTCATTTGTTTAAAAATATTTAAAAACAACGGCAATACTTACAACAAAAATATTTCCTTTTTTTGAAACCCAGAATTCTGTTCTCTTATTTTATTTTTAAATCAAGTTAATAATGTCCATAGTTTTTGTAAAAATTACTTTCAAACTCAAAATTAAAAATTTCAAAATTTCGTTTTTTTATATTTTTTATTTAAATTGTGAAATAAAATGCAAGGGTAGTGAATACCCCTATTAATTCTTAATTGAAAACTGAAAACGAAATAGTTGTGAATAGTAAAAGCCAATTCTGCATTTAATTCACAATTAAAATAAAACAAAAATCAAAAACGAAATTTTTAAATTTTTTTTTTTTTTATTATGAGTTTGAAAGTAACTTTTACAAAAACTATGGACATTATTAACTTGATTTGAAAATAAAATAAGGGAACAGAATTCTGGCTTCCAAAAAAAAGGAAATTTTTTTGTTGTAAGTGTTGCCATTGTTTTTAAATATTTTTAAACAAATGCCCCTCCTCCTTAAAGGGGGGGGGAAGAAAACCCCCTTCTACGGTAAAAATTGTTTGTATTGCTCTCCTTCACAAAAAAGTTATCATTTTTTGGCGCCGAATGAAACGAACTCTTGCTAATTAAGTTTAGCTTAATTAAGTATACATCAACTTTTTCATATAGTTTCGGATGTCTAGAAATAAAAGGAAATTATAACTTCACTCTCAGCCTTACGACATGATGAAATAACAAAGAATTAATGTGTATTTACCATTTTTTTTTTTTTTTCAGGTAAATTAACATAAACATGCAATATCTAAGACACATGTTTTTTAAGATTTTTTAATTTTTCTACCCCTCGCATCTCCCTTATTATTGACCTTAGAAAAAATATAAACATATATTTTTTTATAGACAATTTAATTGTCTCTAAAATTGTAGAATATACTTTCCACTAGCATGCTAGGTTGTGGAAATATTCAAGAGAATCTAAAAAAGGGTACATTTAACCCCCCATCCTGAGTTTAGCTCGCGGCCCTGGGCTATGGGGAATTTGGGTATGTTATACCTGGGGTAACTCCTACCATAAAAAAAAAAAATCCAGAGGGCACTGTTTTTTGCATTTATTTTATAATTTTGAGTTAATGTATGATAGCGCGGATGGTCAGCCATTTTTGAGATGTCAATTGACCGCCTCGGAGCTGCGATTTGACCTCTTTGGTCTTTTTTTATGAGGACCGATGTTATGCCAACAGTCCGGAAACGATTCAGCACTTAAGGCCAATATTATCCAAGCAATCCCTGAAACCATCAACAAGGTCTTAGAATATTGGAGTGACAGAATGCGCTGCTGCGAAGCCAGGCGAGATAGCCACTTAAAAGACGTTGTGTTCCATAATCAATGGGAATGTTTGCTCTCACTTATAAAGCCATAATACATGGAAACAATTTAAATTTGTTCATTTTATTGCATTAAAAAAAAAAACTTGTACTTTGCCCACCCTGTACATACTTAAAATAAATTCAAGTTCATTATGCTACAAGTAATTTAAATACCTTTTTTATCGCACCTAGAAGGACTGCCGAAAATTAAAATGGGAAACTCTCTCAGAACGTTCTTTTTTTTGCTCGGAGCTTATGTAAGATAATCTGCATTTATAGCAATTTAGGGAATTTTAAATTTTAAAATGCAGGTGCAGGAAATACCCACTCGTAAGTAGGATTATCCTTGGTAAGAAGAAGTTAATATTAAACGAGCAACCGTAATGTTTGCATGATCAAAATGTGCTTCCTTTTCTTTACTTAATTAAATCCTTAATATCTCTCCTTACGGTAATTTCGTTTGAGTTATTGAAGATAAACATTCATTATTATGATAATCAGAAATAAGCATCCACCTTCATTACAAAGCTGATTAATTGAACTTTTTTTGAACTAAGCTCAAGAGTTTCCTTGCAATTACACATACTCGTACTACGACTACGGTATGACGACATGTAGTGCAGGTGCTCCTTAGCTCTCCAAACAATAATGAAGAAGAATACAAAAGGACATTGTTTAATAAAAAACACTACTATACTCTAACCAACAGTTGTCACCTGAAGATCAAAAGGATATGGTATTCAAAGCGCTTGCTCTTGAGCAATTTCCAGCTGCCATCAGCTTCTTCCACCACATGGTGCTTGGTGCATGCAATGTTCATGTGGCGCGGTTTTGTCAAGAACAGAGTCAGTGGGTATAGGTAAGGTACCTACATGTAGAATGTTGGATACCTTTGGGGCATTTATACTCGGTTTTCATTTCTATTGTTCCTTTATTCTATTGTTATGGATGGGTCGTAGTAGTCTTTTTTTTCTCTCTCTCACAAAGTCCTTTACGAGTTTTTGTACTTCTGCCTCACACCCACACACATATATTATGACCTCTTATCCTCCCAATATGAGTGCTGTAATAATAAATTTCCATAAAGAGAGCATTTGTCAAGGTGTTTTCATAACAGACTTGTAGTTTTCCTCTTTTTTACGCACAGCAGAAAGTTTACATATAGATAGGTATAGGTACATAATATTTATAGGCAAGTGTATATTGCGATGGTGCCGGTTATCTTCAGTGTAGGTACTAACTACTATAAGTTGTTTGTTTTGTTTTCTTTTAATTTTGTGAAATTTGAGCTAAAAATTTGGGTGCAGGGAAATAATTCCCCGGGAATCTGCTTCACATGGGAATTTTTTTCACTTTTAGTGGGAATATGCTCCACTTTTCAAAGTGGAATTAATTCCCACCGAGAGTGAGAATATATTGCACCTTAAATTTTGTGGAATTGTTTCTCACCTAAAACCGCGCGAATTTTTAATATTTCATGTATAATACAATGTTGCTCCAATTAGGGTATGGTCTGTTGCCAGGCAGGCACCTATGTTGTCAGTTGGTGTGCTTTCGGTTTATTTGTATTAAACAGTACCTTGCGTGACCCGCTTCGCGGGTTCAAGGATTTTAACTCCCTTTTCGGTCCCCTGTCCCGCTCACGCGACACCGTTGCTCCGCTTAGGGTATGCTCAGTCGCCAGGCAGGCGCCTATGTTGTCAATTGGTGTTCTTCAGTTGAAAGTTAAAAGCAAACCAACGGACATCGTAGGCGCCTGCCTGGCGAATGAGCATACCCTAAGCGGAGCGACGGAGTTGCGTGAGCGAGACAGAGAACCCGAAAAAGGAGTTAAAATCCTTGAACCCGCGAAGCGGGCCACCCAAGGTATATATATTTAAAGAACAAGATTTTGAATCGCGCGTTTTTAAAAATATTTTTTGTGTTATGCTCCAATTTTCAAAATCTCAAACCTTATAACTGATATAAAAATATTTAATACTAGGTGTGAAAGTCATAGAAAAATAAGTGTAAATATTTCTGACACTAAGTGGGCAGAAACTCCACCTTCCAAAGTGAAATTCATTCTCAGTAAAAAGTGTAATAAATTTTCTCTCTCAGTAGGAATCAATTCCACTTTTAAAAGTGGAGCAGATTCCCACTAAGAGTGAAAAAAATGCTCATGTGGAGCGGATTCCCGTGGAATTCTTTCCCAGCACCAAAAATATAAGGTGCCTTGGTTATTTTCTTAGAAGTTGTCAAGTATGTTATAATATAAAGAACTTTTATAACTGCTTATAAAAACCTCTATCAATCGTATTGTGTGAGCATATTAAGTCGTTTTGGAACAGTTAAATTGACGTGTACTAGCGTTGCTTTCTGGGCAAATCGGCCTGGCAAATGGACCATAGATCAAATCATCACTCTGAAGCAAATCCTAGACAATATCAACGAAATAACAAATAGAAAATAAGCCACTTCGTCTTCGGTTCCAAAGCTCGTCTTCAATGTCAGCTCCTTAGATAAAGCCAATTTTGCAGCATAAAATAAAAATAAATTGGGTGGCACAACGGCTCGTGAAGAACCAGGGCCTAGGGACTAACAACTCGCAACCATTCCTTTGTGCGCCTGTCGACAGGAATGGAAGGGACCTACAATTTTATTCCGAATCCGAACGGCTAGACGAGAAGCACTTATTCGTGACAAGTGATACTCTTGGAGGATTTGTCAATTGCTCGCAAGAGGCAGTAGCCCTGAAAAAAACTTTTTAGTTTTTAGGTGGACGAGGCTGGGAAGCAAACCCATACCTCCAGCGGGACAGTCGAACGCACTAACCATTACGCTACGGGCTACTACTTGCAGCATAGTTTGCTATTAATTCGACGCTGCCAGAAAGTGTTATGACTTCTCCTGTACTTGAGAGCGCAAACGATTTTATTCGACGAATCATCTTTTGCACTCATGCAGGCCAGTAGATTCCTAAAAGATCTTGATTTACACAGATCCGCTAGATCAGAAAGTATCCCTTCCATTGTTATCCAAAGCTGGCAAAATCACTCCGTTAGCTTTCTCATCCATCCTACTCTACTGATGGTCTCTTTCCGAGTAGATGGAAACCCGAATTTGGCTAGCCTATGTCCCTAAAAGAGGCATATCTTCTTCACCCTATTACTATCGACCAATTGCACGTCCCTTTTTTCGAATGTCATGGAAATGCCGATTAATTTTCACCTCAAAAAATATCTCGAGGAACGAAAGCTTCTTTACGACCAGCAGTACGGCCGGCGCAGCGTTCGTAACAATAGCTCCACTAGTTATCTGATGTTATATCTCACCGAACAGTGGAACAAATCCCTACATCGTTTTGGAGAAAGTAAGATAATTTACTTGATATTTCGAAAGCTTTTGATAGAGCTAGCCATCAAGCTCTCTTATCGAAAATTACCTTTCGGACTGAAATTCACAAAATAAATGCTGGTACGGACAGGACAGTCTCCGACTCTCTTCCTTATATTCATCAACAGCAACGATCTTTTGTCTGAAACATCTTATCCATTAAAATCTTTCGCAGAGGCTCAGATTTTGATATTCATTTTAAGATTCACATCCATTTCCTTCGGAAATGGAACTTCAACGGAAGCGTGTGATAAGCTCATTAAATTTTTATCTCGACAACATTGTTCAATGGGGAATCAAAAACTGTGTTGAAATTTAATGCTTCAAAAACTCAATGCTGTCTACTGTCGTTAGAATGCAGCCCAACCTCCATGACGGTATCCATAAGCGGCACTTACATTGACGAAACCGAAATGATTTCAGTGCTTGTTATGTGTATCACTGACCACCTTCAGCGGATTGATCACATATTTGATGTCGCCAAAAATGCTGCTAAGTTTTAAGTTTTTCTACTGCGATACAAGAAATTTGTCACCCCCTCCCGAGCTGGCTATGATCTATAAAGCATTTATTCGTCCAAGTCTCGAGTACAATTCGCATGCTTGGGCAGGTGAGGTGCTCCATAAACCCACTTGAGTCTATTGGAAAGAATGCAAAGAAGAGCTAAGTACGATAGGTGATAGAAATATAACGGACGCATTTGCAACTCTCGAGCACCGCCGCATTGTTTCATGTCTTTTTACCATTATTTTTATAAACAGTGTTCTACTGAAATAGCCAGTTGCATTCCTCCCCAAAAACAATTCAACCGCAATACTCGTACCTCTAGGAATGCACATTAGTTAACCCTTGAGTCCAACTTCGGACGTACCTTTGAGTATAGAGATTCTTTCTTTAGTCGCACTGCAAGCATGTGGAATACTTAACCTGGCACTATTTTGTACTGTCGTTTTGATATTAAGAGTTTCAAAATGAATGTGCATCGGTATCTCCTATTAAATCCTTCCCTATTTCCCTTACGCTCACACTATGTTTAAATATTTTAAGGGTGGTAAAAATCTGTGGGCTTAGTTGACAAAAAAAGAGCTATAAGATGATGGCCAAACTCTAGATCCCCGGAAAACTGATCCAATTTTAGGTGTGTCATCCGTGACACAGCTAGTTGTCTATACATTGAAATCAACCGTAACAATTTAACTATGCGGTTACAAGAAAAAATTCTCAGGATTGAGTAGTTAGCACATCGATTGCGTTGGAAGACTAATTACTATCCAATAACTACTGATATCTGTAGCACGCCTGATATTTACTTACTTAGTTATCAGGCTCCTGCTCCATGAACAGTCACTGCCTGAGACCCTTGGCATTCCATGCTCTAAGATCCCAAGCACGCTGCTTCCATTATTTAGACCAAGCCGTCTGGTATCCGCGATGGCTTGATTTTTAATTCAAAGTTTCAGTCTTTCTTGTCATCTCGGAGTTGAGTGCTTGGATTTGAAGACTCTTTTGCCTGGAACAATGTTTTCCATTCATTAGAATGTCGTCGCCAATGTCGTCGACGTGTTTTGACTTTCTGGACCACATTCGCATCTTTGGAAATATATACATGGTTGTATAGCAGGACTGGCCGCGTAAGGGTTTTCTAGAGAGGATATAATTGGTCTTATGCGTAAAGAGTTTTGCCCGTTTTCACGTTGGGAGCGGTTGATTATGTCTATATCGTCCGCATGTCACAGTAGTTGGACTGATCTGTTGTAGCCTTCAGTGTCGACGCACCTTTACAAACCAACAGGCTTCTTCTATCCAGCTTGGTCCCTAGCTAGCTTTCTCCATTTTTGCACGAAAAATTGGTTGATTAACTCTTTCACTTCCATGCGTCGCGTCATATGAGTCAATGTCTTGCACAAAGCCTATCGGGGGTAAACTTTAAGAGTCTGATCATTGCTGTCCATCCGCTCTTCATGAGCCTGCCAACCAGAGCTGTCGGAACGGCTACTATAGTAGCATTTGGCTCCTTAACTGTGGAAAGGATGACTGTGCTACCCATGTCTCAAAAAGGCTCCCCAAGCATCCGCATGAAAAATTTAATGAAAAAACTTATTTTGTAGTTTGAAAGGATTTTAAATCCTGATTTCTCACCTGGAAAAATTACTATTAAAAATTTTACTCCCTATTAAACTTCAAAATGTCATATTTTCATTTGTGATCATATTTATTTTATGAAATATCTAGAATTTAATACTACGTTTCACCGGGCACTAAACCGAGATTTAGCAAGATTTACACCAATCTCCTTGAAATCTTGAAGATTAACCATACAAATTCTAATCTTCCCCCCAAACCCCCCCCTGCGTTCGCCCCTGTTCTCAAATGAAGATTTCAAATAAATCTCATTCAAATCTTGGAGACAATAGTTTGACAAATCAAACAATTTTTTTTTTTCGGAGAATAATTGTGAAATCGACCGGTAGTCCAAATCCATGTCTTCAATTTCATTTTAAAACAATCGCTTAATATATCTCTTTCACGCCCACCGTTGACCGAAACGTTGTTCCCAGCCTCATTTTCGAAGAAAAATGGTCCACCACTCCACAATCCGCACCCAACTGTCACTCTCTGTGGATGCACTGACTTCTTGACGGTAACGTGCGGGTTTTTCGAACCCCATAAGCCGCCATTTTGTTTATTTACGTGGCTTCCGAGCTGAAAATGCTCCTTGTCTAAAAAAAATGATTTTTCGCGCAAAATCGATTCCAATTCAAGCTGCTCTAAAGCCCATATATCCAAACGTTGTTCAAGCGTAAAACGGCTCATGTTGTTCCGCGGAGGAATGATGCTGACTTTTTGTCAAGATTTCGAGCGGGAAACAACTGTCAGTGTCACGAGACGAGAAAAGTTTCGATCTCGGTCTTGTCATGCGAGACTTGTCAAACGAGACTGCCTTTTAAGCAACCGAGACGAGACCGAGACGAGACTGTATATTTGGACCGAAATTTACAGAGAGTCTAATAAAATAAAAAATCCAATTTCAGTTAAATATTTATTTTCTTGTGCACATATTCAAACTATAATCGATAATATTTCGTTCCAATAATTAACAGGTTCTCCGGAAATCGTACTTTTCGGAGGCGAGACCGAAACGAGTGTTAATTATACGAGACTGACACTAGACTGAAAATTTTCTTAACGAGACCAACGCGAGGCTTACCAAAGTCTCGCAGAGTCTCGTGGCCAGCCCTTAAAATACCATATGGTTTAAAAAGAAACCACCAGATGGCCCAACCTTTATAGCTGAACCGGGATGATTTTAGTTTTACACCAGCAATTAATTCCTACCTCATTCCTGCTATGATATTCTTCTATTTCTTCCATCACTTGTTTTTCGTGGTCTTTTTTTTGAATTCTAAGAACGCTGTGTTCTTCTCTTATTTTCTGTTCGTATTGCGAGTAGCTCGAGCTGGTCTCTCATTAAATTGCATGTTCTTATGCTGAAACTCATTTTCAAACCAGTGATATTTATTATGGTAAGCAGTTTAGAAGCGGTACCTCTGATAGCTCCTCCCAGTATTGTCCCTTACCCCCTGGCTCACTATAATTGATAGTAGTTGCATGTGACATTTGAAGGGATTATAATCGATTCGATTGAAAAAGGATAGAAAATCTTTACCAGAATTGTTGATATTTTGGATGTGTTCGGGATATTTTTGCCTACACAGATATACAAATCAGTCCGAGTAATTTTGTTCCCACACAAAGATTATAATGTAGGTACATTTATGATACTGGAGGAGTGTTCTCTGTCGCTATAAGAGCCATTTTGGAGAATCATCAAGGAATCCTGTAAGTCTTTAATTTTAATTGTTACAGTTGGTTCAGAGGTTTCAAATACTCATGCTCCAAAAAAATGCTTATAAGCTCAAAACTTGCTAACCCAGCAGTAGTGTAAACCTTCATGATTAAAAAAAAAAAAATTAAATAACCAAATTCATTTAACATTTATCTTAAACTGTCTTACCTTTTCTATTTATGAGTTTCTAATGTTACAAGGATAAGATACACGTTAGAATCATCCTTTCAACCGTAGATTTAATAATTCAACGTCATGACCTTTATAGCCCTGTTTGTCTCCAGCAGTATTTCGGTGGTAGAATTGAGAGTGTGATGCTATACAGATGTACATATGTCCTGTTTTAGGTATGTATAACACATCTCCCTACCCACATTCAAGCATCAGTATAGGTATGATTGTCCTTGTAAGTTCATTAGAGACCAGGTCGTCAGTGACATGTGGCATATAAACATGAGAAGTGATTTTTGTGCAGAGGTGAATATGATATGGTATATAAGCTCTCATCCATTCGAATTAAACAGGGTGTATAAGAATACATTTTGAAGGACCTTTGCCAAGGGTTTTATACACACACAAAATATCATATACCCTAAAGGACATAAGGCTATATGTATACATTCTGAATGGAGTTTCGCTATTTATAAATGAATCCTTATCCCACTTCAACTGCCCGTTATGAGTATGACATAGGGGAGACTGGGTCCGGTTGAAACACAGGACGGTTGAAACAACTCAAATATCATGAAAACCTTGGGTGGTAGGTGGATGAGTCTCAGAGACGCATAAAGCGGCAACAGCTAAAAAGACCAACTTCAATCTTGCTTAGGCCGTAGCACGCTTCAGTTGTCTACGGGAGGCCTTTTTGTATTTTGACATCCAAAAATAAGTTTTTTTGTTCGGATGTTTTTCCTATTACTGTGTTTTCTGTTCGTCTGAGAGTATTGAGTATATTTTTGTGATCGAAGTGAAGAGTGTAGAATACAATATGGTGACTATTTTCAGTGTGTCGGTATTGTTACTGACACTATTTATATTTGTTTACCTACAGGAGGGGTTGGGGACGGTTGAAACAATGTATCTGGGTACGACAATTGCGACCTGAAATATTCCCAAATAGTAATTTTATTGGTTTCTGACCTATCTTTTTTTTTTTGTTGCTAAACATTGAAACACTGAAGACCACTAATAAAACTTGTTAAACATTGTCATAATTTACGTTATAATAAAAAAAAATCACGAACATTTATAACTAAGTTATATTATGCTCTACTTGCATTCGTTTCAACTGACCCCAATTACTGTTTCAACCGCTGGTACGGTTAAAACAAATTGGATTTTTTGAATAAAATTTGACGTATGCTTAAAATTATGCACATGGTTCTAAAATAACACTGTCCATATGTAGATAAAAACATGATCTTTCATTTAACATACCGTCAACATCACTCGGTGTTCAAATGGCAATACTATGGACGATATAAGCGAAACTGTTTCAACCGTACCCAGTCTCCCCTATTCATATCTTCTATTCTCGTTCAGGTATGTACCAGCAACCTACATTATTTTGGTTGGAACAGTTGCCCGCCAGTAAAATTATTTTTTAGTGCTTATGTTGGTTTCGAATGTTGACGTTCTTCTGATAACATCTGCCCCGTTACTCTAAACACAAAACGGAGTGGACACAAGACACACTATTTGATGTGAAAAATAAATGTTCTATCTTTTCCTAATAGGAATTCAATATTCGATTCGTTTGAATGAAAATAATATCCAGTTAAAAACTATAAGGTTTTTGTTCGTGGCATTCGGCATCCGTAAAAAAAGTGCAAAAGTTGGATGAACAACAAAAATTGGGTTGAAATTATTCAGGAATTCAGCTATCAGTATCCCGCAGTATCGTGACAACATGATAGAGATAGTAGAAAATACAGAAGGCAGGCCTTCCGAAATAGCGAATCTTATCACCGAAGCATAAGGAATAGTTGATATTTCCTAGCCACATTTCCAGAAGCTGTTAACCGAGTATCAAGTAGAGCAGGTGATAGGGCAAGAAGAAAACCCAACGCCAATATCAATGAAAACCAAGATTCTCCACCCGGAGTATAGAAGAGGTTGATTTAGCTATAAGAAAGCTAATAAACAACAAGACCGCACACCACTGCACTGGTTCTGATGAAATGCCAGAACTCATCAAATATGAAGGAGATGTGTTGACAGGGCACATTCATCATATTATCAAAAAATGTTTGGGTGGAATGAGCGAGCGATATTCCGCATCTTCAAAAAAGATTATCCTATGTTTTGCTAGAATTATCGAGGCATATATCTGCTAAACGTCGCCGTCGGTTGCATGTAAGATCCTAATGAACTTACTGTGTGATTACCTTAAACCGTTCTGCGACACTTTAGTCGGCAGATATCAGTGTTGCTTCTGGCCTGTCAGGTCAACTATAGACCAAATCTTCACACTTAGGCAAACCGTGGAAAATACCAACAAGTTAAAAATTGAGACTCACCATTTTCTCATATCAACTTTAAAGCTGAATATGATAGCATTTATCACCAGGAGCTCTGTATGGCGATGGCCGAACTCTGGATTCCGGCATGATACTAGAAAACATACGGTGCAATGAGCTATTAAGAAATAGCTTTTCCGAAATTCTCCAAACATGCACAGGGTTTCGTCAAGAAGATGAGCTATCATGTGACTTCTTCAACCTAGCTCTGGAGCAGATATTGCGTAGGACAGACGTCAACACTGAATGCACTATCTTCAACAGATCCGTCCATACTGCGTCCGTCCATGATGCGAACGATGTAAACACAATCAGCTGCTCCAAATGTGTCGCTAGGTATAGATGGCTTGACGGCGATTGAAGAACAGGTAGAATCTGGTTGGTATTGAAGTAAACGAGAATAAGACGAAGAAATACCTGCTATCAACAAACAAAAAAGCAGGCTAGGTCAAAACTTCACTTTTGATAGCAGTAGCAGCAATTTAAAAGCGGATACGGAAGTTATCTACATACCTCGAAATACACATTAGCTCCTCGAACGGAAATCCTAAGAATTATTCTAGAAAAACTCTAATACTTCGGTTTGGCAAAACAAATGCTTGTCAAACTCTTTACGGGTTACACGAAGTGCATGCTCTACAAAGCCCTAATACTGCCAGTCCTCGGCGGCGCCGAGTACTGGACGATAAGCAGAAAGGTAGAGCTGATTCTGGGCTCTTTTGAAAGAAAAATTCTTAGACGGATAATTGGTCCTATGTGCGAGGAGGGCGCTCCATTCGCCCGCGTCGCAGAAAAGATATAACCGAGACCTCTTTGAGCTTTACAAAGATGAAAATCCAAACACTTCGACCAAATTGCCTAGGTCACATCGAGCGAATAGAGACGGACAACAATGCTCCAGCGAAGAGTGTCCATAAAGTTCGAGACGAAAAGGAAGACATTCATCTTCATTTTACCGGGCGGCGATTGTCATGATCTCGAGGGGACCACAACTCTCCCACTCAACTGCTTCGCCTAAGGTTCCACTTGTGGGGTTCGCCGGGTTGACCTCAGAAAACGTCGACAGGCCTCCCGGTTTTGGATTGTTTCATGTCTGAGGCCAACTAAATGCAGGTGTCGTTGCATTTGTTTCATCCAGGAGTTTTTGCGCCTGCCTTTCTTCCGCGATAGTGTTGGAACGTCTAGTACTAGCCTTTTGAACTGGGTTCTCATGGCATCGTCTTTATACATGACAGTACCAGCTAAGGTGGTCATGGTGTATTTTATCCAAGATGGTATTTTTTACGAGTAGGCTTCCTCGGCTTCTCTTGCTTTTTATTTATTTACGCTTTTTATTTATTCACGCTTTGTCACTCCTGCTGTCATGCGAAGCATCTTCCTTTCAGCTGCCGTCAATTAACTCTCATACTTCTTGTACATTGTCCAACACTGTGAACCGTATGTAAGCGCTGGAGTAACAACTGCCGTGTAGAGCTTTCCTTTTAGCTTATGGGGCATTTTTCTATCAGATAAGATGGCAGAGTTTTCCCGCCACTTCCTCCACCCTACGGTTACGCGATGTTTGATGTCGTCATCACAAAATCCTTCGCTATTGATCATTGATCCAAGATATTTAAACTTTTCGCACTTGGGAAGCACTGTTTCATTCAAATAGATGTCCGGAGTAGGCCTGTGTAGATCAGAAAATGGACAGCATAAGTGTTCGGTCTTTTTCGCGCTAATTCGGTATCCATTTCCCTCCAGAACATCCACCCATATATATCAAGTGCTCGTTGCAAGGCCATAGGATCTTCACTTATGATGGCTCCATCGTCAGCAAAGAATAACTGATTCACTTTGTGGTCCGTCACCTAATCCCGATTTTTTCCATTCTGATTCTTATACTCTGAATAGCATCTGTGGTTGATTTACCCGAAACAAACCCGCACTGGTCGTCATTTAGTCGTATTATTTTTCGCGGGCGGCCATCCAATACCCGCTGAACGATCTTCATGGTGTGTGACATCAGCTTTGATCGACCGGTAGCTGTCGCAATTACGTGTATCACCTTTCCCCTTGTAGATTGGAAGAAGGTAACATTCCCTCCACTGATTAGGCATTCAGTTGCCGCAGATAAGTTTGGAGATGAGAATCATGAGCCATCTAGACCCGATGTCTCCCATCTTTTTCCAGAACTCAGAGAGTATCTCGTCTGGCCCAATCACTTTTCTTTTTTTGGAGTTTTTCACCGCATCACTAACTTCTTCGACTGTGATGTCGGCGACTTCTTCATTGTTAGATGCAGCTATTGGAAAGTATATCCTCGGAAACTTTTCATTTAAAAGTCCTTCACAACACTCTTGCCATCTGTGAAGAATTTTTTAGTCATCCTTGAGCGTTGATAATGAATTGTGGTGAACGAATCTCCTGAGCATTTTTCCTTCTCTGTGCGGCGATTTTAAAAATAGTTGCGCCCTTCTTTATGTTGGCATGTCGAAGTTCCTGAATAGCTTGGTTTGCATCAGCAGCCGGTGCAGATATTTCCTCCAGCTCCCGATACGAAGAACATCTTCGTACTCCCTGCTTGAAGTTGGGCACACTTTTTCTTTGCTTCTTTCTTGCAACGTCTGTAAGCTACTCCAAGGTGTGCTTTTCCATCTATGTTTTAAGAGGGGGAAGTTGACCAAGCTTTGAAAATGTTTTTTTTTTTCTAGTCATTACTGCTTTGGCTTCATCATTCCACCACCATGTTTCTTTGCCGTGTTGGTAGTGTCCTCTGACAATTCCTAGCAGTGATTTCGCTTCCCGCAGGCAGGTTTCTTGCGGAGAGTCTCACATTTTGACTTTTTTTGTACTCCACATTACCTCCGGTTGAAGGACAAAGCCGTCATGGATGCCATCAGATCGCTTGGTTTTGATGACTGGAAGCAGCGTGCTAGGGATCGTAGAATATGGAGCGCCATCGTGTCTCAGGTAAAATTATAATACGTGTAATGTTTTTCTTAATTTAAAAGTCGGTTGTCTTTAATGAGTTCGTTTAAGCTGATTGCTGATGAATGATTGAATAGAAAGTTGAGAGTGTTATTGCACTGCGACCTTGATATATATTGTGCCCCTCACCTAGAGCTACATCCTACAGCTCTTCCTCCAAATGTATTCCTCTCAAGAATTGATATATTTGGACTATTTTTGGGATCAAAACTACACTTTTAAATTCTATGTTGATTAATTAAATAAAATATTTCAACGATAATTTATTTTAAATGTGTTCTTAAAACTAAAAATATAAAAACAAATAAATCTTAAATACCTAACTACTCCAAAGATTAACTTCATCTTCAGTTTGCTCTAGGGGCAGCAGCAATACTGATGTGGTGCACCGAACACCGATAATACCAGATATTACGTATAAACATTACAGCACGACAAAGAACCTTCATTTCCATATGACTTTAATGTGCCATAAATTAAATAAAAAAATATTCAAAAAAATTTGTATCCAGCAACATGGTTCGAGTTGGCTTGGCTCTTCCCTCTAGGTCTAGGGTGTTCTCACGATGGAAAGCGGGGTGTTTGTGTATGGTTCTTGGTTGAATGTGCCGTGCTGTGCTGATGCAACCGGCATAAATATCTATTTGAAGAAGATTACACTCTAGTAGGATATAACTTGTAAACAGAGGTCCTTGTGGAATTGCGATGTTAAAGAATACACATACTGATACGTACATACATACATATGTAAACGTTGTTATATATTTCTTGTGAAGATGTAGCAAATAAAAGAGATTTCGTGTATGATTTATGTGAGGAGACAAGAATAAAAGAAAAATAAAAAAAAAGAAAGAAAAACAAAAGAAACAAAGCCATATAAATGTGACAGATTGTTTTTTTTTTTCTTTTTCGACTAAGAGTACTCTAGAGCTTGTAAAAAATAAAGAAAGGCTAAACAACAGAGAACATTATGTTTAATTGTTGGTTAATATGGGGGCTTCAGAATTAAATAGACCTTTCAAAAAAATTAAATAAATGAGTAGGTTGTGCCACCGTAGCTAAATATGATCTAAAAACTTATAGCAAACTTTTACTTTTTGGAATGTATAAGATTTATTTTTGGCTTTTGGGCTACTACGACATATTCGAAGCTAAGGTCTATAAGAAGCGGTGTCTCCGGTTCTCTACTCTGGGAGTCATATAAGTGTTTTGTCCTCCAGAATGGGGCCTATGCATGGGGTAAATTCCCTACCATGTACATACAAATCCAGAGGTAAAATAACAACAACCTTAAGATATCGTGCTGCTGAACAATTATCCGAGACCCTGGACAAACTTAAGGCTGACGTAACAACCATCCAGAAAATGCGATGGGATGGGAAGGAGAGGGCATACAGAGACTGAAATCGTGTGACATCTACAACGGTGGAAGCTTCAAGGAGCAGGGTCAGCAGCTCTTTGGTTGTGGTTTTTTGATAATGGCAAGAAGTCTAGAGCTTCGGATTGTAATCGAGTACCTCGTCACAATCCGCATCAAAGGGAAATTCGAGAACATAACGCTAATATGTGTTCACACCCTCCAACCAAGGAAGTATTCTACGATCATCTGGAGACAACGGACGATATGTGCCCAAAGAACGACTTGAAGATCATTCTTGGTGACTTCAACGCAAGTCTCGCAGAAGAGGGCATCTTTCTTTGGATAGTGATAGTCGGAGGACACAGCCTGCTTGACGAAACTTCCGGCAATGGATACCAGGCTGTTAACATTTGTGATGGGTGAAATGTCATCATCTGAAGCACCTGTTTCCCACACCTTAATATACCAAAGGGAACTTCGCGGTCAGGTGATCAACAAACTGTCAACCAAATCAACCACGTTGCGACAGACACAAAACATGCTTCCAATATCTTGGACTTCCGAACGTTCCTTTTAAAGATTCAGATAATTACCTGTGGGAAGCTAGATTGCTTGTTCGGATATCCATCATGGCACCACAATGCACAATGCACAACAGCCAAGATACCGCTAGTAGGCAGAGCACTCCATTCAACATGGACGATGATGGCCAACAGTTCCGTCCACCCGAACTAACTGAAAAGCGGCTGGCGATATCCAAACTTAAGTCCAATAAGGGTGCTGGTGCGGATGGCCTACCAACCGAACTATTCAAATCAGCGGTGCAAAATGTGGTGGGATTAAAGTATGTTCAATGATGTGAACGGTTAAGTGTAAAAAGGGAGATGCTTTGAAATATGCCAAGTACAGAGGATTGAGTCTCCCAAACGTCGGTGTCTTATTTTTTTAATATGCCGCGCACTAAAGGGGTTCTTAATACGCTTAATATGAACAAGCACAGTGGGAGTGTTATGAAAATAAGGAAGACTGTTTCTTGGGTCTAAGATGAAATTTAAGTAGAAAGGCCCTCTTTCATAGAAACAAGAAGACTTTATACTAAACAAGACCTTTATCAACCCGATCCTGATGGGGCAGACGCATGGACATAGAAAAATCGGATGAAGCAGCCATGGTGCTTTGAGCATCGAACGAGTTTGGAGGAAAATATTCAACTTCCTGGTCAAAAAAGTCTGAAAACACAGCTGCTGAGATGGCTGGAACATATGGATAGCGTATTGACAACAACGCATCTGCCCGACCTGACTTCGAATCCAACCCCGATGTTCTAAGAAGCAGAGGAAGAATCCATAATAGATGGCACGCACAAGCGGAGAACGACATCGACCAACTTGGGATGCGCAACTGGAAGCAGCTAACTAGGTACAGAGCTGTCTGGAATGGCTTGTTGGTTGAGGCCGTATTCCTTCCTGGGCTGTTAGCACCATCTAAAGTAAAGTAAGCATTTACGGGCATATCCTTGCAAAAGGACCGTTAAAAATCGAGATATGGTCTAGTACTGGTAGCCTTAAGCAAGTTTTATCCCCTTGTGCAATCAAATACATAAGACCAATGTTTTCTACCCGGTGAGATCTGAAAATGTTGACATATCCTGGTACGACATTAATCTTTCACCTAACAAACAAGGTTTGTTAGGATTATATTTTAAACATACGAAAATAATGAAGAGTGTTTAAATGTAAACCTGAAGATGCAGCAAGAAATTGATGGTATAGCACAAAGTTGAACAAACTTAAACTTTCTGGTTCAGCTGCAGTTATGGTAGGTACACCATTATGTTCAGCCACCTGGAATGTTTTTCAGACATACTTAAGACGTCGCTCGAAGTGCCTTAAACTAACCACGCATTCGCATGATCACTCCTAGAGTAAGGCCAAGTTATTTAAAAGCGATTTGATGGCAAATTTTGATGCATATTGTAACTGGTTGCTTTTATTCAACCAGCAATTTTGGATGACTGGTGTCTGGTCTAATACTAGACAAACTCTTCTTCTGTGAGCCCTGAGTTATAATTTAATATTTTTCCTTTCATACGCAGAAACTTGAGTTGCTAGCAACTTTAAATTTCGAGCTTTTAGGGGAAAAGTGCATGAAGTAAGGGGAGTGAACAAAATATCTCTTGTAATTTTTTTTTCTTTATTTAAAAGGTGAACAAAAAATTTTAACGAAACTAGAAGGAAACGTCAAATAAATCAAATAAAAGGGGACAAGTGTTAAAGTGTTGCTAGTGCTTTAGAAACGTCATAGGTATAAAGTCCGATAGCACACATCTCTGCAATATAGAGGAGGTAGCAGACATCATCGGGAAATCAAAGCCAAACCAGACGGAGTCTCAAACTACATCCTGAAGAGGCTGCCCCATGTAGTGATGATCCTTTTAACTATCATCATGAACAACTGCATCGATAACTGCTACTTCCCCCAAAGGTGGAAAACAGCTAAGATCGTGGCCATCCCGAAGAAAGGCACTAACAATCGTGTGTCCAATTACAGGCCAATCTCGCTTCTGAACAACATCAGTAAAATACTGGAAGAAGTATTACTTCGTAGACTAAAGAGGTTTTGCAGCGAAAACGCCATCATCCCGGACATGCAGTTTGGCTTTAGGGAAAAGCACTCCGCTCCTGAAGTTCCAGCATGACATCACCACAGCGGTCAACAACCATCGTGTCACCGTTGGATGCTTTCTGGATGTCGAGAAAGCATTCGACAGCGAATGGATTGAAGGCCTTATCCATAAGCTTCGCGTATTACATTTACCACGTCACTAATAAAAATTCTTTTTTCTTTTCTTTCTTCCAGAAAATTCTACGTACAAATAGACAACTGCAAATCACAAGTGAAGAACATCAAAGCCGGAGTTGCCCAAGGTTCGAAACTAGGCCCCTTACTCTACAGCCTGATGACATCTGACCAACCATATCCATCTGGATGCGAAAATCTCCTGTATGCTGATGACTCCCTTACGTATACCGCCTCGATGTCTCCTCTGGTAGCGTTACACAAAGTTGAGCACCACGTCAATAGACTCTACGCCTTGTACAAGAAATGGGGCATCCGGATAAACACCTCCAAATCGGAGCTTGTGTGTTTCAGGAGACCCAGTAGAGGTAGTTGCAGCGCAGCCAAGTGCAGAAGTCTGGTTCTGAAACTTCCGGACGGATCTACAATAGCAGCTAAAAAGAACGTGAAGTACCTAGGCATCCACTTCAACGAGTTGTTAAGGTTCAACCCACACTCACGAAACGTCCTCAAAAAAGCCAACTGGGCCTTCCACCGACTCCACCCATTGATGAGACGCAGAAACGGACTAAGCCAGAAGACGAAGATACTTATGTAAAAGCAACTCCTGCGGCCTGTAATCAGCTACGTCTGATTCTGGTTCTCCATCTCGATTCTCGAAGACGGCCATGAAGGAACTTCAAATGTTCGAAAGAAAGTTACTAGGGATTTGTACCGGACTTCATTTTGATTGGCAGCGAATGAGACATCACAGCAACGAGCGTCTTAACACAGAGGCAAGCATCATCCCTCTGGACAGGTACCTACTGCTTTAAGCAAAGAAGCTTGTAGGACTCACTAACAGTCACCCAAATCAACTGATGAGAAGGATGGCCACTCAGCAGCGATACCCCGAGCCGAGATACCTCAGTACGATGGAAATCCTAGTTGACAACATCATCACGTGCAACGAGCCAGCAGTTTCGTTTTACGCTGACACAGTGTCAGCATATCACCGCGGCTAAATGCCAACCCATCCCCCCACCAAAACCAGAACTTGGTAACCGGGACGGAACACCCCGAGGACCATAAAGTCAACCGATTTTTAGATTTAATTTCTTGACATGTATTTTATATTTTATAATCCTTTAAATTTAAGTCAAAGTATACGATTAGGCCCCCTATGTGCCAATAAATGTATAATATCATCGTATCTAACTAGTTATAAGTCAAATTGTAAATATTATTTTGTTCAATAAACATATATCTATCTATCTAGGTATAAAGTCAGAAACATTCAACAACTTCTGGACTACTAATTAATAATTATTATGCGAAGCTAACAATAATCAAATTCCCTTGAACCCGAAACCAGTATTTTTGTTAAAGGAGGCTCATAATACATATACGCTCAGATCGGAACTAAAGGTTCAATGGTTCATTCGCATTTTTTTTTTATTTTAATTTGAGAAAGTGAAGCACTAGCTTTCTACGAGTATAATATGTATATACCTAGTAGGTATTATTTTACCAAAATTCTTTATTTTCACACTAAAGCTGGAAAAGCTTTTGTTTTACCTCAAATTCCCAATATGTTGGGTATTCGTTCACAAGATAGACTCACTTCAAACGCACATAAATCACACCAGTCACATCGTTTACTACATCTCGTCTTTTTGAAGTGATGTGCATTATATTTTCCTTCGTATACCAACTAATATGGTTAGGTCCTTAAAGAAGGCCGTCGACATTAGTTCCTCATCACTATAAATCACACTTGCTCGTTGTCATTTTGGATCGAATAAATCTTCTCCCGCCGCCGCCTTCCTTCATTAAAGTAAAAGGACCTTTCCAACAGAGAAAACAATTCACACACACATTATACCAACTTTTCTGTCTCGTCTCAAGACAAAAAAAAACTTGACTCGTTAGTAAAAGGAGAAAGATCCTTTCTTCTTTTCTCTTCTATTTATCTATCTTAGTGCGAATGGCTAAGCAATTATGTTTTTTGCTCTCATTGAAACTAAAACATTACTTTTAGTTGGTACAATTCAAAATGTGTTCGCCGTCATCGCGTCATTCAGAAGATTTAAAAGAAGAGTAGTGTCATTGTACGTAAGTTACATAAAGATACTAGATAACTGCTTTGCACTTTTTTGTTTGTAATTCATTTGAGATGAATTTAAGGGCACTTCTTTGTAAAGTTAGAAACGACCAAAACAAAAAACTGCTTACTACACTTTTGGAATGCATTTTTAAATAGCTTAAAAGTGCCTCTACGTAGAGATAGAGATAGTGCCAAACAAAAACACAAAAACCATCGACACAAAGGATAGTAGTGATGAATTAAGAAACAACCACATTATGATAAATTTAGAAGAAGAGTCTATAGGATTGAGGGTTGGAGTGCTTAAATGTGCCTCGTTTATTCTGTTAGTGGTATGCTATGGCTGACTTTTTTTTCTACATAATGAAAGTATGTCTACATTAAAGCACCACAGACAAAACTAATGGATTTCTATATGATGAGCATCACACAAGTTGAAGTTTTCGATAGGTCTGAGGAAAGTATTCGGTAGGTGGATTTCACCAGTCTCCTAATCGTTTAACCAGTACTTTAGCGGCTCTTTGGTTGTGATTTTGTGATAAGTGGAAGATCAAGCAAGAAGTTTTGGGATTTAGGAATAAAGGGCGCATCAAATTTAAGAACTTTCCTTTGATTTGTGACCAGCCCATCATGAAAGAGAAAAATGATTTAACCAAGGAAGCTTTCCACGATCTTAATACGAACACATTTCAAAAGACGTCTAGATTTCTTGGTGGTTTCAACGCAAAAAGGGGAAGGAAGGCATCTTTGATTCGATATAGTCATTCCGTACGATTAGACTTCTGATTACGAACCCGGTAGACTTTGTGGAGGCAAAATGAAATATTATCATAGTAAGCCTTCGATTTTCACTTCTCATTATACACAAGGTGACTTGTGGGTCTCCATTGAACCTTCTACCAATTAATCATGTTGCGATAGATGTCAGGCATGGTCCCAGTCCGAATGTTTCGAGGTGCCAACATATACTCGAACCACAGTTCTTGAAAGTAGGTCAAGTAATGCCTTTGCGGATTTCTATGAAGCCAAAATGTCCAGCAGTTTCTGTGATAAGAGTTGGCATTGCGAGGCTTGAACCGCAAGAAACCATCAGAAATTTTACTGACAGTATCTTGTATCCCACTACCAGCTTAAAGTTCAGAGAACTATTGGAAACACTGCCAACATTTCATCACAATTGCTCTAACTGATGTGCTGGGTTTCACTTAGTGATCACTAGAAAACTCCTGGTTCAATGCAGAGCACTGGCTGGCACATGCACTCAACAACTAGGCGTACCAACAAATGCTGCAGACTGTAACCAGAGCTGCTGAGAGGAGCAATACAGCCAAAAATAATGAGCGGAGGAAAAAGGGATGGCAAGAGAAGCTGACTGTAGAGCATTGAAGTGCCAAAGCAGAAGTGTTCAAAGTTCTATTAAATGGTAAAATTATCTAGCCGGCCAAAGCTTCTCGTACAAGACCAGAACAGGAGCGTAATGCTAAAACGAGATATACTCATGGAGGATTAGTCAATTCCTCGCAAGAGGCAGTTGCACTGAAAAAACTTTTTAGTTCTTAGGTGGACGAGGCTGGAAATTAAACCCAGACCTCCAGCGTGACAGTCCATAGCACTTACCATTACGCTACAGGCAACTACTCAACTAGGTCCATGGTGTTAACAATTTCCGTGTAGCCGAACTACACACAAATTCGATTAACGATATCAATACTTAAGACTTACAATGGTAATTACCTTACCAGCTGATCTGTTCAAAGCAGCGGTAGATGACTTGGTAAGGAGCATACGAAAAAGTATCTGTACAGTTTGGTGTGATGATAATATGTTCAATTAATATAGCAATTTAATAATCAACTCTGTTGGGAGCTCGGCCATAGAGACAATCCGGGAAATTGTAAAGCTGACAAATTGACAGAAAGTGAAACAACATTACCTATTTTATTAGTTTATTCAATCGGTTAAAATACTAGCGATAGAAAAACTAAAAACTATGGCGCAAAATTTTAGTCGATTTAGTACGATGATAAATCGTTTTTAGTATAAAACTAGGTAAAAAATGTATTTTGCTAATTTTAAACGAGTTTAGCATCATACTATCTCCAACATTTTACTAAATTTAAAATCACCAAATGGCTATTTTATCTTTTTAGTATCATACTAAATCCATATGACACTTTGACGTTTAAAATTGTCAAAATCAGGAGTGTTTGTGAATTTTTTGCACGAGCTGTCACTTTTTTGGGCGTGTTCAGCTGAATTTTATGAAGGAAATTAGTTTAGTATGATACTAGTTAAAAAGTATTTAAAATTAAGAACATTTTAGTAAACTGTTAAAGAATTAGTAAAATGTTATGTAGTATCATACTTAACCCTTAATAATAGGCTGTTTAAAATTTTGCGCCTATATATTTGCCAGACAGGGTAGATATAAGGCTACCTGTCGATGCATGCAAACTTTCGATGAATCAATATGCTATAACGAGAACAAACCTTAGGTGACAGACTCCAACGGATTAAAAAAAAAAAGAAAAACAACAAGGAAATTCATACTGAATTATGATAGCTGGAATAGTGAAGAATTATACAGAGCAATGTTGTATCTCAGCTTCGCTGTCAAACTCATTCGCTTATGGAGGATGATGGTGGAGCATTTTTGTTATTCTGTCAAAGTCGGAAACACGTCCTCCAAATCATTTTATTTCGAGACAGGTCAAACGCAAGGCAAAAAGTAATCATGCAACTATAACCTCTTTAACATAGAGGTGGTATGGTTTGTGTTGCTAAATAGAGAAATGATAAGCCTTCCCTTCGATACGTTTTCTCCATTGATCTTGAAGCAATTATTTACAACACAACTTCCGAGGCGGAAGTACATTTATTCAAAAGTCCCAATAACTTCTTGCGTTTTGCAGATGATATTAAAATTATTGGTAGAATAAAGCGAGCAACGAGCAGTCGAAGTGGAAGCAGCAGGTTATATCCGCCAACTATTAATGAAAAGAAGTCGCCAAACTACCATGGAGAATGAAATATTAACATCGTCAACTTATAGACAAAATGACACGATGTGATTATTATAAAAGATATTACTCGAGGTATTTAAGGAATTTTTCCACCTGGGAACCACTATTACTCGTACATAGGAAAATTGCATCTTTCAGTGCAGAGATCAAACGAAAAATGACTTGCATTTTGCCAATCATGACTGTTTCTTTGGGCTATAAAGTCATTAAGATATTAATTCTAAGACCCTCTTTCAGTGAACCATGGATACTATTTACAAAAACTTTAACTTACCGATCCTGCTGCAGAAATATGCACCTTGACAACAACGGATGAAAATTTGCTTAGAGGCTTTGAGAGAAATTTTCTTTAGAATTGTGCAGGGGAAGATTCAACAATGAGCTTTTCAGGCCTTTACTTATGTAATGTAACGTTGAGCTAGGGAAAAAGCCGAAAGCACAGAACATAGCATCTAAGATAGCTTGAACACGTGCAGCTACCCGCGCAGAAAAACAATCTAGTTTTTGACAAGGCTCTAGATTGTTGAAGCAAGGGACTAGAAGGGGTAAACAAGGACTAGAACAAGGGCCTTGGCGATTATCAACTTTTTTTCTTCGTTAGGGAAAAACAAAAAAAGTTGGCTTATGTGGGACTTGATCCCGAGATCTTCTGCTTGTGTATCCAATGCGCGACCCACTGGGCTAACTCACTATAAAAAATTTCAATGTCGAAAGTAAATAAGTTTCATACTCTAATGTTTCACACTCATAGAAAAAAGCGTAATATGAAAACGAAGACAAAAAGGAAAGAGAGAAAAGAGTGTTGTAATGATACTAAAATTGCATGGTGCTTATAAAATTTTTGTTTTTGTTGTACAACATACATTCCTGATGAGGTTCCGAAACATGTCCAATAAGTTTTTACTAGGGAGAGCTCAACGAGTGTTTGAAAAGTTTACCTCGTCTTAATTTTTGGTACCGAAATTCAGCAAGGGCCAAGTATCTGACAAGTTTTCCTTCTCTAGATTTTTCCTACTGAAAACTTACTAAGATCTTGCCCAAACTAGACAGAAACTTGGAATAATTTCCAAAATTCACTATTGAAAATAATTTGTGAAAAAAAATCTCGAGTTTTAATTTTGTACGGATCAATAATTTTCCATAATTGTACCTAAATATCTCAATTAATACCTAATTGCTAACCTACAATTAAATTTCATGTTATTAGACCAAACCAACCCAACCCAGCTTAATCTTATTAAAAATATACCTACCAACAAATTATATTGCTTGAGAAATACCACTTTTAATATTACACATCAGCAGGACAGTTTGCAAAGTTTTTTTTGTTGTTGTTTGGAAAATGAAAAGGCTTCTCGTAAACGAGTCAAAGTTGAGTATGTTATAGTTGTTAGAAAATGGAAATGGTGTTTCTATACTTTCAGGCAATATAATGACAATGGACTGTGGCGTTAATGAGTTTTTCAAGGTTTCAACCAGCTGGACATGATTACTTTTTGATCTCAGCTGGTCGTAAACGTTAATGGCCAAAAGTGCACAACATTTTATTTATCGAATCTGAGCGTATATGGTATTTAACACACAATATCATCATCAAGCACATAAACACGTTACACGTTCGGTGTATATGATGGAACGAGAGGGAGGAGAAAACTCAATTTAAGTAACTAAATAAAATAAAATATATAATAGTGCTATAGTAGGTGTATGGTTTGTGTATATGTAGACATATACTACACATATCTCCTTCCACACACAATATGTTATCGATCAGAATGAAAGATTTTACACCAAAAATTATACTAAGGGCCATTAAAAAGGTTATAAGCAACTAAATTGGTTTTATAGGCTAGTAAATATATACCGGAATATGAGAGGGAAAAAGGTACAATTTCATCCACGGGGTTTTATTTTTCAATATGTTTGTCTGGAACTTAGGCTTGCTCAAAACACAAAATTCGACCAAACTCACCCATGCGTTTCTAAGAGAATGGTAACACTGGTTATTTTTCAATGTTTTTGGTATAACTCAATTTCAATTCAATTTTTATTAAAAATGGTGTACAAGTAAGACATAGTCTTTTATAGTACCTAAGTTAATACATAATAAAAGTGGATGAATGAGAATAACAATATTTACAAATTAAAAATAACTTAGAAAATAACAAGTTTTAATTAAGAAAAAATAACTGAAATATATAAGAAAAAGGAAAATGGATTTAAAAATTTAAACGGTAGTTTTTTTTTTTTTTTTTTATACAAGTATATACTTAAGAAGAAGCGTATTAATTACGTTATAATTTTAATTTTTCAAAATGCTGTTGAGATATATTTTAACGAAAATGCAAAAATAATGCTTTTTTAAACTTAGTTGTTCCTATAATTTGCCTTACCATTAGAGGCAGGGAGTTCCATAGTCTGATGGCATAAACAAAGAAAAGTCTAGAAGAATTTAAATAATTTGAGGAATGTGTTATGAGGTTCAAAGTTCGGGCAGAACGCGCGAAACGGAGCTTATCAAACAGATATGGTGGTGTTTTACCATATATGATCTTATGTAAAAACAAGCAACATCTAGAATCAAGAAATTGCTTGAAAGTACATCCAAGGACAAGTTGATGATATTGGGAAACGTGGTCAAATCTTCGCAAACCATAAACGTACCTCACCATGTCATTAAAAGCAACAACTAGTTTCTGCATAGAGTGTGAATTTAGGTTACAGTAAACCACTGCACTATAATCAATGATAGGTAGTAACAATGATTTAATAAGCCACAGTTTAGTATAAACAAGAGTCAAGGAAGAAAAAAAATTTAACTTACGGAGACCACCATAAATTCGGCCGATGAAGAAATTCTTCGCTGAGAGGGTCCGATTTATTTTGAAGCCTAAATTACTAACAGACTCAACTAATTCAAGCTGAAAACAGGACAAGAAGACAGGTGGTAGGTTAGTTACATCGAATTTCTTTTTAGAGATAGCAATGATCTGTGATTTGGTCGGATTAAGCGTTAAGTCACTGCACAAGGACCAAGTGTAAATTTGTGAAAGATCTTCATTCACCCTGCAGATAAGGTCCTCCAACAAGTTAAACGGTCGGGAAAGGTACAATTGAACATCATCAGCATAAAGATGTAGAGTGACACTATGGCAAACTAGGGGGAGGTCATTAATGAACATGCAAAATAGCAAAGGACCCAGAATTGAGCCTTGCGGAACACCAGCAAGCAGATTCATTGAATCAGAGGAGTTCTCACCAACTTTTCCCTCTGACTTCGGTTTATTAAGTAGTTTTTAACTAGCCGTACCGATCTTCTACTGAAGCCAAAGTACAAATTTAGTTTAATACACAAATTGTCGTGATTTACTCTGTCAAAGGCCTTTGAAAAATCAAGCAGACATAACATAGTCAATTTATCCAGATCATACGAAATTCTAATAACATCAAGTACCTTAACCATTGCTGTAGAACAGCTATGATAAGGGCGAAACCCCGATTTTACTGATGTGAATAAGTTATGGTGGCAAATGTGGTTCGATATTTGCTCCACTAAGACTTTTTCAAAGACGTTTGACAGGCAGGGTAAGATGCTAATGGGTCGGAAGTCAGCACAACATAAGGGGTGGGACTTTTTGGGTACAGGAATAACTTTGCCAAGTTTACAGCAATCAAGGAATGATGAGCTTGTTATACAAAAATTAATAATGTGGGTAAAAGTGTATATAATTTGAGGTAACTCGTAAACTAAGCCGATTTTGAGAATTTACCTCAAAACACTTTTTGTAGGAAACTAGATTTTCTTCCATAATTGTTAGTTTAAAAAAATTTATAAAAAAAATTAAACAGAAAAATGTAACAAAAACCAACCTAAAAAAACAGAAAATCTTGGGTTTTTATTTTTTTTTTACTAAAATACTCATAACTTTTGGTTGGCTAAAGATAGTGGTAATTCATGTCGAAATTAAAAAAAGGAGGGACTCAAGCCTATAATATGTTGCATAGAATTTTTTTTATGAACAAAATTGATGAAAATAAACTCATTCAAAACTAATTTTATGTTATTCTTGATTTTCTTGCTCGTAATTCTCTTTTTTACTTGCAATGCATTGGTACTATATTCTTGAAATAATTTTAGGTCGAGATTTTGATCAAATTCACCATTACGATAATTGCGAATACGATAAATGTGAGTCCCGCAATTGTATCTGTCCGTTTGTTTATTTGTATGCACCCAAGTCTTCAGACTGTACTCAGTACAGAGTTCGAATTTGGGAAATTTCTACAAAATACAAATCTGGCATAGAATCCAAATTAAAATGACTTCTACACTTATTTCTATTTTTGTATGCACCCTAGCCTACAGACTGTACAGATGGGTCGATTTATTTAAAACTTGTATGTTTTGCTGTAAAATTACTGTCAATTCAATACATAAGAATGCACCTTATTTTCCAACTTTAAACACAATCTCAGTCTCAACTCTTCAACTGATTACATGGCATGAAAAACAAATTAACAAAAAATTACCTTACTTTAAAAAAACACACTGGCTGAGTCAAAAGATTTTTGGTTTATAAGATAAGAAAAAGTTTTTATTTCAAAGCAAACAAAAGTAACGAAGGCAAAGAGAGTTTAATTTTTTTCCTGGTCATCATCTGAATCAGAAGTGGAATTTGATACTTAACTGCCACCGTGATGAAGGACCAGTTCCGACAATATCTGGATCCGAACGGTGTGTACTTAACTAAAATGCGTCAACGGCATATTCCAGAACTCCGTTTCGTACCATAAAAACATGCAGTTCCATAAGAGGCTGTATCAAAGCTATCAAGATAAAAGCATCCAAGAACATTAACCAAATCGTTAAAAAACGCATCCTGATTCCAAATATATGAATCAGACAGACAACATTGAAGCAACATCAACACAGGACAATATGGAAGTTTTCGTCAACTACTTCGAGCGAAACTTCACACTAAACCAACCCGATGATACAGACTTTTTGAACGAAGTGAAGGTTCATTCAGGAAATCCTGCACCCAAATCCTGAAGTAGCCATTTTTGGCCACTCCAACCCAGCAATTGACCCAATTTATAGCACACAACACACATCACAATATGGAGAAGATAGCCGATATCATCGGAAATTCAAAACCAACCTCGTTTTAACAATCATAATAAACAACTGCATCAACAGCTTCTACTGTACCCAAAGGTGGACAACAGCAAAGATACTGGCCAGCCCAAAGAAAGCCGCTGCAAATTGGTGCCAAATAACAGGCCCATTTCACTATTGAGCAACATAAGTTCTTCGGAGATTTAAGACGTTATGCAGCGGAAATATGCACTTTAGTATGGCAAGGCGCTCAACAACCATATCGTCCCAGCGTTAAATGCTTCTTTGATGTCAAGAAAACATTCGATAGCGTATCGATTGAAGCCCATACGCTTAACCTATTGCATTTGTCTCTGTCAATAACAAAATTTCTTTTCTATTTTTTTTTTCTTCTAGAAAATTCTACTTTCGACTGGATAACTGAATATCATAAGTGAAGAACATCAAGGCCAGAGCTGGCCAAAGGTTCGAAGCTAGGCCCTGATGGGCAAACTGGCAACTGGATGCGAAAATCTCCTATACGCTGATGACTCCCATACACATGCCACATGAATCTTCTGTTGACTGTACGCAGAGCATCACATCAACTGTGACTTTACGCCTTATACAAGAAAAACACCTCCAAATCGGAGCTTGTGTGTTTCAGGAGACCCAGTCGAGGTATTCGCAGCGCAGCCAAATACAGAAGACAGGATTCTGAAACTTCCCGACGGATCTACAATAACCTCCAAAGGGAACTTGAAGTACCTAGGCATCCACTTCAACGCATTTTAAAGGTTAGACCTGCACTCACGAAACGTGTTTAAAAGCTAACTGAACTTTTCACCGATTCCACCAACTAAAGAGATGCACAAATGATCTAAGGAAGACGAAGATACTGATGTGTATAGTTCAGGATACTGTTGTGGTTTGTCAGCAGATATTCCTTTCTATTCTGGTTCTCCATATACCTAAAAAGACTGCCATAAAGGAACTTCAAATGTTCGAGGGAAAGTAACTAAGTATCTACAGTCTACACAGAAACCGTCTTCGTTAGCTAATACAAACTCAACCAAACACGTCAGTAGAAGAACACCCCAGGCTGATGTTCTGTCTCCTCTTCTTTGGCTTTTAGTTATAAATAAGATCCTCGAAAAGTTACGGTGCACTGAAGGCGGAAGGCGGTCGCGTATGCAGATGATTTGTTACTACTAGCATCAGGTATATGTTTACCCCTGTGATAAGTGAAATCACAGAGGTAGGAAGGTTGGTAACTGGGCTACGAGCTGTGGACAAGGTATTCATCATACTATTTACTTCACTCGTACTCAACGGTCAAACACTTTCGCACCCTCAGTGCTAAATATCTGGGTGTAGTTCTCGACTATAAATTAAACTGGAAATTCAATATTGATGAGCGGGTTAAGAAGGCCTGCACGATGTTATTTCAAACGAAATGTTTTCGACTTACTGACTAGTTTACCCCTGCAATGAGCCCATGTAAAGATTTTAAAGATAAATTCCCATCCAGAAAGGAGAGTGGGATGATGACGTAGTGACGATGGATCAAAGATGAAGTGCGGTGTTGCTTCGGGAATTTTGTCGGAGTCTCTAAATATATCTTGGTTTTTTCGGCTACCAGACTTTGCTAGTATTTTTCAAGAAGAATAATTGGCAACCAGGGATGCATGCAAGTTACTTAAACAATATCCGAACCAGTACCGAAGTCTGAACATTAACTCAGGGTCACTCTTATGTGGGTTGCGGGTTACAGTGGCATTGGGGGCATGAACTAGCTGGCCAGGCAAGGTTCAGCCCCACATAACTCACTTGCGAAATGAGTCAGCATTCCTCTCGGAGTTATGAAGGGCAATATATGTATTTTCAATATTTTTCACCGAATCCAACCGTAGGTGGAATAGTTAATCAATTTCAATTCAATTTCAATTCAATTTATTTCAATAAAGTATACAGTTAACAATGATACATTAATATTTAAATCTTTTAGAGTATCTAGAATAAAATTTACAAATTTTCCAATAACAAATTCAATTTAATTAAATTTTACCTATATATGTACAAAAATAAGAATACAAATCTTGTATATTTAATAATGTAATTTGGCAATATAGAAATTAAGCAGAAGTTGAAGAAGCTAATTTAAGTAAGTAAATATAAAAATAGTAAAAAGTTATAAAGTAGAAAAGTGCAAATAAAGTTTCCTCTTAAAAGCGATAGGTGTGGCTATACTCTGCAGTTCGTTTGGAAGATAATTCCACAAACGAACAGCAGATACATAGAAGGATGTGTGAAAAACGCGGTACAATTAATTTCAATCCTCGTTGAGAATTGGAATGCTGAATCGATTCACTTAAATAAGCAGGGCATCTATAGTGGAAGTTTTGCAGACCACGTAACTCTTAATCTCTCAGGAGGTCCGCCACCAGCATCAAGTGCAGAGGACAGGACCAGTGGGAACACTGTCAACAAGCCATCAGAAGTGCCGCCTCTGATGTGCTGGGTTTCACTAGGCGAATACAACGAAACCCCTGGTTCGATGAAGAGTGCCGGCTAGCGCATGCAGCTAAGGACGAGGCCTACCAGGCAATGCTGCAGACTCGAACAAGAGCTGCTGAGAGAGTGGCCCGGGAGCTCTACGGGCTGAAACGAAAAAAGGAACGCTGACTTCTCAGGAGGAAAAAGAGAGATAACGAGAAGCGGGCGGTAGAGTCTATTGAGGGTTGTAGCGGTAGGGGAGATGTTCGAAAATTGTATCAGAGGGTGAAGCGATACACCCAAGGATTCAAGGTTAGGACGGAATCCTGCCGAGATGAGAGTGGGAATATGGTAGTAGACACACAGACAGTGCTGAGGATCTGGAAAGAACACTTCTCTAGACTGCTTAATGGCGAAGACAGACAAGATGCTGCTAATAGGCAGAACGCTCCATTCAACTTGGACGATGATGGCCAAGAGTTCCGTCCACCCGACCTAACCGAAGTTCGGCTGGCGATATCCAAACTTAAGTCGTACAAGGCTGCAGGTGCGGATGGCTTACAAGCCGAACTATTTAAATCAGCGGGAGATGAATTGGCTAGGAGCATACACCAGCTCATCTGCAAAATTTGGTCGGAGGAAAGTATGCCCGATGAATGGAACCTCGGTATAGTGTGCCCCATCCATAAAAAGGGAGATGTTCTGAAATGTACCAACTACAGAGGAATTAGTCTCCTAAACGTCGCTTATAAAATCTTATCGGCCATCCTGTGTGACCGCTTAAAACCTTTTGTCAACGATCTAATCGGCCCTTATCAGTGCGGTTTTAGGCCAGGCAAGTCAACCGTCGATCAAATGTTCACACTCCAGAATGTTCACTTCCAGATCGATACACATCACCTTTTTATCGATTTTAAAGTCGCGTATGATAGCGTGAAAAGGGACGAATTATACAGAGCCATGTCGAGTCTCGGCATCCCTGCCGAACTCGTCCGCCTGTGCAGGATGACGATGGAGAAATCTTGCTGCTCCGTCAAAATTGGTAAGAGCACCACCGATTCCTTTGATGTTGAGAAAGGATTGAGGCAAGGTGACGCGTTATCATGCAAGCTATTCAACATCGTTTTTGAAGCAATTGTACGCAACGCACATGTCAACACCAGCGGTACAATTTATCAAAAGTCCATTCAAGTGCTTGTATATGCGGATGACAAAGACATTGTCGGCCGAACGAAGCGAGCTGTGGTAGGGGCATTTGCGAGCATTGAATCGGAGGCGGCTAGAATGGGATTGGCGGTTAATGAGGACAAGACGAAGTATATGCTGTGATCGAGAGAGGAATCTCAACATCGTCGACTCGGACAAAATATCGCGATGGACAGATATAACTTCGAAGTTGTCAAGGACTTTTTCTACCTGGACTCCACTATTACATCTCAGAATGACATTAGTGCAGATATTAAGCGAAGAATTACTCTCTTTCTTCGGTCTAGGAAGGCATTTAGGTAGTAAGACCCTCTCTCAGAGAACCAAGGAGACTTTATACAAGACCCTAATCATCCCGATCCTGCTTTATTGGTCAGAAGCATGGACACTAAAAGATTCGGATAACAATCTGTTAGGGTGCTTTGAGAGGAAGATTCTTCGTGTGATTTTCGTTCCGGTGTGTATCGAAGGAGTATGGAGGAGAAGATTCAACGACGAGCTATACGGGCTATACAGCGACGTTGACCTGGTCAAAAAGCTGAAAATACAGCGGCTGAGATGGCTGGGGCACGTGGAGCGTATGGACAGCAACGCACCTGCCCAACGAGTCTTCGAATCCAACCCCGATGGGGTACGCAGCAGAGGAAGAACCCGTAACAGGTGGCGCAATCAAGTGAATGACGGCATCAAAGCACTCGGTGTGCGCAACTGGAAGCGGCTAGCTAGGGACAGAGCTGGCTGGAGAGGCTTGTTAGTTGAGGCCGAAGCCCATCCTGGGCTGTGAGCGCCATCAAAAGTAAAGTAAGTAAGTCTATACTAGATGACATTATGGAACATTAAAATAAGTCTGTACCTAAAATAATTCTCAAGACTCATACCAACCAGTGAGTGCTGTAAGTGTAAGACACTGGTATGTCTATGTATGCCGTATATAAAATAAACACAGTCATTACAAGCAACATCAAATTTCAACTGCATCATTTCCCGAGACATAGCCAGGATCAGTGCAACATGCACTGTACACTGTCTAATAGGAGAACGAGCACCAAAGCTTGGAATCCCCTACAACACTCACTGTCGTAGTTGTTGGAACCAGAAAATAGTCTTTAATTTCATCTGTGAATGTCCCGCTTTGCCCAGAATGATAGCAAAAGACCTTTCCTGACGACCTTAACCAATTTTCCGAAATGAAGATGAAATATTTGATTTATTTCCTCAACGAGAAGAAATGGATCTACGATTGACCTCGGTTTCCTTTTTCACCTTTTGCACCATTTTCTTCCTCGAACTCCTATGATTGAAAGCTAGCGGACTATACTGGTTTTTTTAAGGAGGCTCATAGTGCACGAGGGTCGGTCGATCACGTGGTTGGGTCAATTTTCGCTACAATACTATGGTTTTCAGATGCGAACTGCGATCCTATTGAGTGTTTTCCTATGTATAAATCCAAAAAATATGTCTGGTCTAATGAGCGGGTGGTATTTGCTCTTGTGACCACAAGTCAAGCTGAGTGAGTAGACGGATTTAACTCAGATTAGAACATCCAAATTTGAAACTAGATGATCACTCAAGGGATCAGATCGTATGCGTCTTGGGCAAATCACCAAATTGCATAGCTTGGCATTCCGCTTTTACTACAGCCGAACTCAGGGCGAAGGCGATGATCCATTGGGAGGTCTATCACCAAATCCCCTTATTTTCTTTCAAACGAGTTATGGTATCAAAACGGCGCACTACAGCGCTAATCCTATCTACCTACTTACCTATGATAATCAACGCCAAATTTGGTGTTATTTCCAATTTAATTGAATTTCATGTAGCCAATTTAAAAGAGCAAGGAAGTTGAAACCAATCATCAAACGTATCAATATTTTTTTAATTTTTTTAAGCACGAACCAAGTTTTTGCTAATAAAAAACACAAATCTTTAAGTTATTTCGAACATGATTTTTACTTAAGCAAGTAAGTATGCATTATACTTTATTCTCACTGAATTATAACCATCATTTTGTCCAGAATGTAATTCGACGGTTTGGAAAGAAATATTTTGACATAAATGAAATTAATTAATAAACAAAGGAATCTTCGTAACGTGTTTATCAACGTATCGCCCACAATTTTCCGAACGGAAAACATCACTACCTATCCTATGGCATGGGGCAAAAAATATACTATTCACAAGAATAAGCAAACTCAAGTCAAATTAAATTCACAATAAATGACTGAATTCAGCAATTCGTGTCCTGAGTTCTGACGGCCAACATTTTTGCTGCCCAACTCGATTCTTGATAATATAACACTGAAATTTTATTACATACATATTTGCCTTTTCCATTTTTCTTTTTATATCTTTTCCATTCAGGAATATTCGTACGGCATTCGAATATGCACAGCAACACAACACCAAGTCAAGATTTAACTACCAAAGGCCGCAGGACTTCGGACGACCACCCAGTATATTTCTGCCTGACTACCGCTGCGCTGGCTAGCTGTGAAACGGAATATGTCTGTTAATGATCTCACAGGAAGGTAAATAAATTGTAGTCTTTTCCAAGTTTGTATCTACATATGTATGTTTCGTATTGTTATTCGTTACGATGCGATTCGATGAAGTTGTTACCAGTTGCAGGGTCCTGAATTGATTAAGTGAATTATTTGTTATGTTGGCATTGTCAGTTAAAAACAATAGGTTATCGAAATTCCAGCAGTCACACATACAATATGTCGAATGTCTATGTCCGTTATGCCTATACGAATCAATATACCCATGAAATAATACGTTATTGAAAATAACAGATAGCAAAGTTGCTACGCAATACACATAGACACTAATTTAATGTTTATGCTGTGATGTTTTGTTTCAGGGCCAACGATGGCGCACAGTGGTTCAAAATGTGCGAAGAATGGACCTTGAATCCATAGAAACCGATTTACTTTACCTACATATAGGCATGAATTTTGAATTAAATGAAAATGGCAAAGGTATACAAGAAAGGTTTTTAAAATGGTTCATCTAGGTTTGTATTCTTTAAAAAGCTCATGAATATCCTATCCTGTTTTTCCGATGTACATTGTATAAGTTTATAAATGTTAACCCTAAAGCATTTTATAGCGATACAACTTTATTTTAATCAACACTGGCACTGAGAGAACATTAGTCAGGTATAGACAGTGAATACAGACGAAGATGATATAAAGGGTCCGCCAAATAACTATTTTTTTTTTTGAAAATGCATCATCAACATCGATTGTAGCTTCGACTGTGTGGCACGTAGCGCCGTCCTGTTGAAACCAAATGTTGCCAATATCCTCCTCTTCAATTTTTGTGAACAAAAATTCGTTCAACATGGCCCGATAACGATCGCCATTGACTGTAACGGCCACTCGTTGCTCAGTTGAAGAAAAATGGCCCAATTATGCCTCTGGACCAAAATCAGCACCAAACAGTGACTCGTTTGGTGTATCGGCTTCTCAATGTATGCGTGCGGGTTGTCTGTGTCCCAAATGCGACAATTTTGCTTGTTTACATACCCGCCAAGATCAAAATGAGCTTCATCTGAAAAGATGATTTTTTTGTCAAAATCGGCAAAGTAATGTCGCAATATTTCCCAGCGTTGTTCAAGCGTATACACAACCATATTCGCTCAGCGGAAGGATAAAACTAATTATCAGTCAAATCAGACCTGAGCTAAGTGTTACCATTCACCAAATAAGCACTAGTTGAAAAAAAAACGTTAGATGGCGGACCCTTTATATGTACTAAATACATATGTAGGTCTAATTCATTATTGTTAAAGTTCATATACACTGCAAAGTTTTCTTTCCATTTGTGAAGACAAATACTATTTGAATATTGGGGAAAATTGCAGCATACAAATACGAAAAGCCCTAACCACTGGTATAGAAACCTAAAAACAAACATAAATAAATAAATAAATTTTAATTAAATTGCTCTTTTTCAGGGCTATAATCTACAGACTTCTAACTGGTACTCGGTACCAATTTGACAAAACTAGCGACTAGTTCCTCTGTGAAGAAATCAATTGGTACTGACTTGAGTACTTACAACTTGTACTAGTTGATTTAGAAGATTAAGCTTGTACCGAGACCTAATACTCGGAATCAAACTGTCAGGACTAGGCGGGCTAAGTACTTTAGTTAAGAAATCATTTGATACTGATTTGGGTACTAATTTTAGGACTATGACGGGTCCAAGTGTTGCCGCGGGCCTTCACGAAAGTGTAACAAATTTAAAGAAAAAACGTAACAGAAGCACAAAAATTGTAACAAATTAAAAAAGTTTTAAACAAATATTTTTCATGGTTTTCTTGGAGTTTTTAAAATTGGGGAGTAGAATTGGTTTTCTTAACCTTTTCTTAAGTCAAATGCAACAAGTTTATCTCAGTCTGAAATCTTATTTTTTTCGGTTTTTTCATACAAAAATGACAAAGAAATGAGATCTGAGACTAAGATAAGTTTTTTTGCATGTCAGCCATACTGTCTAACTATAAACAAATGTTTATGGAAATAGATTTGTCTACAGTTTCGTAGAGGATAAGATTTTTAGTGAATGCTGTATCCAGCACAGTTTGCTGTTAATTCGTTGCTGCCTGAAAGTGTTATGACTCCTCCTATACTTGAGAGCGCAAATGATTCTATGGGACAAATCTTCTTCCGCACTCGTGCAGTTGCCAGTGTTCTGAAAGATCTCGATATACACAAACCCGCTGGCCCGGATAGTATCCCTCCCATTGTTCTGAAGAGGTGTTCTTCAACGCTGGCAAAACCACTGCGTAAGCTTTTCCATCTGTCCTACTCTACTGGTCTCTTTCCGAGTGGATGGAAAAGAGCATTTGTCCAGCCTGTCCCAAGAAAAGGCGTCGCTTTTTCCACCTCTAACTATCGACCAATTGCGCTTACGTCCCTTCTTTCTAAGGTCATGGAAACGCTGATTAATTTCCAGCTCAAGAAATATCTCGAAGAACGAAAGCTTCTTAATGACCGGCAGTACGGTTTTCGTAGCAATAGGTCCACATGTGACCTGATGGTATATTTCACCGAACAGTGGTAAAAATCTTTACATCGTTATGGAGAAAGTAAGATTATTGCGCTTGATATTTCTAAAGCATTTGATAGAGTTTGGCATCAAGCTGTCTTATAGAAAATGCGTGCATTTGGTATCGATGAATCTCTTCTTCGTTGGATCAGACATTACCTTTCGGACCGTTCAATACAAGTTGAATTGGATGGTTTCAAGTCTGAAATTCACAAAATAAATGCTGGTGTGCCCCAGGGCTCCGTTCTGTCTCCGATTCCCTTCCTTATATTCATAAACGATCTTTTATCTAAAACTGCTAATCCATTTAATTGGTTTGCTGACGACAGTACCCTCAGCTTTTCATATTCGTTCTTAGATTCACATACATGTCCTTCGGATGTGGAATTTGAACTGCAGCGTATGATAAGCTCATTAAATATTTTTCTCGACAGCATTGTCTAATGGGGAATCAAAAATTGTGTAGAATTTAATGCTTCAAAAAATCAATGATGTCTACTGTCGTTAAAACGAAACCCACCACCCATGCAACTATCCATGAGTGGCACTTGCATTGAGGAAACCGAAAAGCTTTTAGACCTCGGTATGTGTATCACAGACCACCTTTTATGGAACGACCACATATTCGACATCGCCAAAAATGCTGCTAAGTGTTTAGGTTTTCTCCGTCGATGCAAGAAATTTTTCTCCCCTTCTGATCTGGCTGAGCCTTTATTCGTCCAAAACTTGAGTATAACTCCCACATTTGGGCAAGTGCTCCAATAACCCACTTGAGTTTATTGGATAGAATTGAAAAGAGAGCTCTTAAACTTATAGGTGAAAGAACTATAACGGAAACATTCTCATCTCTTGAGCAACGTCGAAATGTTTCATGTCTTTCGTTATTTTACCGTTATTTCCATAAACAATGCTCTAGTGAAATAGCCAGTTGCATTCCTCCCTTTAAACAATTCAACCGTAACACTCGCACTTCTAGGAATGCCCATCAGTTTACCCTTGAGCCCAATTTCGGACGTACTGTTAAGTACAGAGATTCTTTCTTTAGTCGCACTACTCGAATGTGGAATGCTCTACCTAGCTCAATTTTCCCCTCCCATTGTGATCTACAGACGTTCAAAACCAATGTGCATCGGTATCTCCTTTTAAACCCCTTCCAAGCTACCTAATCGCTCGTGCTGTGTATATCATCTTAAGGGTAGTCACAACCCCTTTTGCACGCTCTAAATATAAAAATAAAAAAAGAAACACTTAACAAACACGAAAGCATCTGAATTAATCCATAGCTAGGAAACCTAATGAAGAAGGGGGATTGCTTCTAAACAAAAACATTTATTCTTAAAAGAAATATAAGAGATTGCTTCTATCAAATGAAAACATTTTTTGCACAGTGTTTATTATGAAGAATCGAGAGATCGTGTTAGAGTTTAAAGATATGGGAAACAGGCCAATATCAACTCCAAACATGTGTAAAAGCGTAGTTCAAACTCACATTAACACTCGATATAAACGTAGTTTCTATCAAATAGGAAAATTTCTGCAAATTATACTTAAAAGAAATAAAACCAGAAAAAAAATATTTTATGGGAAGAAGTGTAACAAAAAGGAAAAAAAATAACATAGTAACAACCAAATAAAATTTTAAAAAAGGGTTACACTTTTGTTACACTTGTGACATTGTGGTAACACTGCCCAAATATTGAGACAATAGTATAGCCTACAACCTACATGCTTTAAAGACAAACATTTGATAACGAAATGAAAATTAAAAAATAATTAATAATTTAGGAAATCGAAATAAATTATTTCTAATAATTTGTTTTCATTGATTTTTTCTTTAATGCAATTTTTTAAAAAACTTATTACTTTTTGATAATCAATAAAAAAAACAACAAAAACTGCTGAGGATCGAGAGAGAAAAATAAGAGAAAAATATTTAATATTAAAGTATTTTTTAACTTAAAAAATCAAAATCTATATATATAAAAATCAATGCCACTTTTCGTTGTAATTTTATAACTCAAGAATGGGCTTACTTATTTAAACCAAATGTTCAGGATTTGTTTGGATTATTTAGTAGATGGTTTATGTGAAGTTTGCACTAAATTGGTCGAGCGGTTATTCGATTAAAGGAAATTGTCAGCGATAATTATTGCTTTGTGTTTATATTTTCTTAAAGCAAGGATTTCGCTGTCAAATTGAAATTTTCTTAAAATGGGAATGTGCTGTGAAATTGAAACTTTTTTTAGTGTTGACAGTTTACCAGGCTTTTTTTGAATTAAATTGTCAAACGCATTTACACAAACGGTAAGTTTTGAACTGCTGTAGTGAATTATACTTATACACCACTATTAATGTAGCAATTTGTTTTTAATTTGATTCATTCTTTTTTATATGAAGCAAAAATCCCACGAGCCAGACGAGCAAATATAGGTCGGCGAACACGTAATGCAAGTTATTAAGCCAATCACGGACTGCAGATGAACGCGCACAAGCTAATGCATTGCAGCGTGAACGTAATGCACGAAATAGATCTGTTGACCCCGTACCTGTACTGAATCTTGCACGGCGATCACGAATACGTCGTCCTGTTTTGGCTGAAATGATGCGTGCTGCTTTTGATTACAACAGTCAGATTGATTATAGTATGTACGGATACATTGGAATGATGGACGCAATATGTCCACATTGTGATGCAGCTAACTTCCAAAGTGAAACGCCCGGCATGTGTTGTGGTAATGGTAAAGTGAGATTGCCAGCATTTACAAATTGCCATTAATTTACAAATTCAATCGAAACTGCCAGGTGAAGTCCCGACACATAAATCAATTAGCAGTGTTATCAATCAAGATGAGGCAATTCATTGGAACCGGCTGGTATGCCACCGCATAGCTTGAATCTGAAAGTTGGTTCTTTGATTACGTTATTGCGAAATATTAATCCACCAAAACTGTGTAATGGCACCAGATTGGCAGTGAAAAATCTATTGCCAAATTTGATTGAAGCTACGATCTTAACTGGTAAACCAAAAGGAGAAGTTTGTTTGATACCGCGTATCCCTATGATTCCAACTGATATGCCATTTGAATTCAAACGATTACAATATCCTCTGCGTTTATCATTTACGATGTCTATCAACAAGGCCCAAAGGCAAACACTTCACGTTTGTGGTGTAAATTTGGAGGAATCATGTTTTTCACATGGCCAACTTTATGTTGCCTGTTCCAGAGTTGGTACCCCCAGCCGTTTGTTTATTCTTTCTCAAAATGGTAAAACAAAAAATATTGTTTATCCAAATGCTTTAGATTAAGTTTTGAAATAGCTAGCAATTGATAAAATATTTTTTCGTTTGAATAAATGAATTTGATGTTCCAATTAATTTTTTTTAATATTTCACTTTATACGTAGCGAAGCACGTACCGGGCCGCTAGTAAATTATAATTTAAATCTTTTTAATACATTTTTAAATGTAGTTTTTTAAAGGACCGATAAATCAATCAAAATTCCCAAAAAAAATTTGGAATAACTCTTATAGTTCCAGAGAAAAAAAATAAAATGTGAAAAGTGTAAAGTTTCCATACAAATTTGTATGGGAAAAGTATGACCTTAGAGGCACTTGGTCAATAATTTTTTCTTTCGGCATAAATTTTCGATTTATGGGGTGTGATATCCAAAAAAATGAGTTTGGGAAATAACGGACACTCTATTGTACATTCAAGATAATAACATTTAACTTTGGAGATTAGAAACAAAATCTTTGCTGGGGTACCTAGGTCAATAGTATTAATGAATGGTCGAATGGATGAGTTAGGTCTATGTATAAATAGTGTGTAGGTAGGTACACCTACATATAAAAGTTTGATTTGTAAGAAGTAGGTATTTACGAAGCCTGATTAAAAAAGGCGTGGATGATGCAGGCACTTACATAATTATAGGCACATAATGTAGGCACTAGGTAGGTACCTGACTAGATAATTGATGGGAGCCTACTTATGTAAGTAGGTATTCATTGATTAAGATATGTCTTATGTAAAATACCGTGTACCTAAATCGCAAGTGTAGTAGCCCGTAGCGTAATGGTTAGTGCGTTCGACTGTCACGCTGGAGGTCTGGGATCACTTCCCAGCCTCGTCCACCTAAAAAACTAAAAAAAGTTTTTTTTTCAGGGCTACTGCCTCTTGCGAGAAATTGACAAATCCTCCAAGAGTATCACTTGTCACGAATGAGTGCTTCTCGTCTAGCCGTTCGGATTCGGCATAAAATTGTAGGTCCCTTCCATTCCTGTCGAAAGGCGCACACAGGAATGGTTGCGAGTTGTTAGTCACTAGGCCCTGGTTCTTCATGAGCCGTTGTGCCATCCGATTTATTTTTTTTATTCTTAATCGCAAGTAAAAACGGTTGTCTTGTATTGATTTTTTTTAAATAAAAATAAATATTAATCACTCAATAATTCGAATTTCATTTGCTCTTTGTTCCACTGTGCGTTCTACCACGAACGCTCAGTTAAATGTCTAAATGTGGTCCTTTCAATAAGAATTGGGCCTTTGGACTTTGATTGCGATTGTGATATTTGTGATAACGCCTCAAGCGAATAAATTGGTTCAGTTTTCTGGATAGTAATTGTCAAAAGGCATAATAAACATGCCTTAGAAATGTTGAAAATATGTACACTCGTATATGTATGGGTGTTTGTTTAGTAATACTACTCATAAAAATGCTCAAAGACAATACAGTTTTGCCAGAGGGTACTTGTCATCGTTGAGGGTGTAAAAGGAATTGACATCATTATTTTTGTTAATCTTACAATGCGTGCGTAGACCCATGAGTTATTTGATGGAATGAGTGTTAGGAAGAGAAATGAGGGGTGGGTGGGTGTCGTCATTGAGCTGCTGCTGCCGTCAATCACTATAAAAACCATTAAATGCAGGTTTTACGTATGATGCTAGCGAAAGACATTGTACAAACAAAATATGCCAAATATGGGGATTATTCTATATGATAAGACATTAATAAGGCTAACTAGTTATAAGTTACAAAGATTTTACATCGAGAGCGTAAGTCAGCTCGTTGCGTAGAGAACTGGTGACTCCAACTCTCATCCAATCTGTGGTTGTAGAACACACACTAAATCTTGATAAATTTGAGATGCTCTTGGAGGATTTGTCAATCCTTAGAATGTGGGCCAGCCCACTGAAAAATCAATTTTCTGTGTGGAATGCTGGTTTGGGTCCTAGAACTCTGGCGATATAGTCCATTGCACTAGCCGTTCTGCCAAAGGGGTAGGTACGAGAATAAAACTATGACTTTAATGTTTAATTGGTTTCAATGTGGCTTCCTTAAGTTTTATCAAAGTGCTCACCTTGAACGAAAAATACAATAACACAAAATTCTATCTCCATTAACCTACATACTCGACTCGTACATGTTTCCCCTACACCTCAATAAAAAATAAATTGAAAAATTTTTCGATAACAAACGACTTACATTATTGATGACTACTCACTTTCGAAACACCACAAATTTGATATCAACTCAGATTACATTTCGTTTTATCATTTATTCAACCGTATGGATACAAAATAAATGCAGTATGCAGTATGCAACACAACACAAAACAATTGACAGGCTAAATACAATTCAAATAGAGTTTGTCTTCTGGAAATGTCAACTTCTTGCAGAAGAAAATAAAATAATAAAAAAAAACTACAACTAAAGTGTGAGCTTTCCTTGCATCTTGTTTATCTTTTTATATTAAATCAACTCTTATTCGTTACACAGCAACACTAACTTGTATTTTCTCGCTTCTGATGCTATTTCACAGGATTTTGAGAAGAAGAAAAATACAAAATATTTTCAGAAATAGAAGGATAAAATTGCATGGAAAGTAGGTACCTTCGTCTTCTTGTCTTCACGTCCAAATGTTTTTACATCAAAGACGTCAAATTATATACATTATATGGCGTAGATAGATTGCAGAAATTCGAACTTGATGTTAAGGTATATATTTGAGGTTATCTCACAACGAAATAATGGATTTTGTATATCTAGGTCCAGGGGTATGATTGTGTCATTTTTTTCCCAAGGTTTTTGGGCAGAAATTGTCAGTCTATCAAATTTTGAAGAGTGGGATGAAATTCTCTCAGAGAGAGGACAAAATTTGTTACGGTTTCTTGACAAAAATTTCTGCATTTTGTTCAAAACTGCAAAAGGAGAATGGGCATTTTTGGGTGCGAGCGGCCACGAATGAAATTAGTGTCAAATGAAAGGTCTGTTAAAATTGAGTAATTTTTAATATATATGGGCGTTTTGCTGCAGTGTATTAAAAAAAAAAAAGAAATGAAGACATTTGCAAATGCATTTTCCAAATGCATTTTTGTGACAGATGGTGTTTTCAAAAACTATCTGATGCGTTATCCAATGTCTAATGACACAATAAGTAATAGGTAAAGATAGTCCACGGTTAGTTTACTAAGCTCCTTTTACTAGTCAAAAAGCCACCAGTATAAGATTTCCTATCTCATCGTAGCCTTTTTAAAAATAGGATACCTACCGATACTTTTGAGCCAACCATTAACACATTTGATTGGTTCTTTCGACAAGTTGATACTTTTATACTTGATCGTGGGCTTAGAGAAGTCGTTCTTCATTTAACACGATTGAATTATTCAGCTTATATGCCTGAAAGTAAGGACCGCGGTGCAGATCAGCTGACAACTGAACAAGCAAATACGTCTAGACTGGTCACCATATGCCAGTGGGTGGTAGAAGTTATAAATGGTCGATTTAAGCGTGACTTTAAATTGTTCCAGCAAGAATATTTTAATAGAGCTTTAAATCACATGTTTGAAGACTTTAAAATAGCAGCTTGATTAATCAACGCTTTTCAGGATCCATTTCATGATAACGTACATGCAGCCACATTTGTAGAAATTATAAATGAGCGCTTAAATCGGCCAAACCACCTGGCGGACTATGTTTCTCGTAGTAATATGAATAGACAAAGAGCAACTTTCCGAAGCATCACTTGTGTCCATCCCTATTTTGACGATTTTCCAAATCTATCAGAAAATGATCTTGTTCTATTTGCTCTGAGAGAAAAAAGCCTCAATAGCATTCCATACTTCTAGTAGAATTTTTGGTAAAAGATGGGGTCCAATCCCCAAAACCATTGATTGGATGGATACAGCCATAATAAGGCCTATTAGGCCAGACATACGCATGTCTGGTTTGGTGGCCAGCCTTAGACAAGGCAACCAATCTCAAAACCATGACTAAAATCCAAAGACTAGCGTGTATTGGCACAACCAGTGCCATGAGAACAACACCGACCGCAGCCCTAGAAACTTTCCTCTCACTCGCCCCAATTGACCTTTTCACGAAGGAAATGGCGGCCAATAGTGCTTTGCGACTAAGACAGTGCAATCACTGGAAAAGGGGCGTTTTTGGTCATAGAACGATTATGAACTTTACTAATATAGACATTCAGACAGACTATATGATACCACACATTGATTTCAATCCGGTGGCCTTAATAGATATCCCTACAAGAGATGTCTGGACGGAAAACCGGGTCATAAACACAAATCATGTGTCGTTTTTCACGGATGGTTCCAAGACGGGCGAAGGGGTAGGGTCAGGCATCTTTTCAGAAAACCCACCTTTAAATAGATCAATAAAGCTTCCGAACTTCTGCAGTGTCTTCCGAGCGGAGGTATTTGCAGTTTATGATGCAGCAAAGCATCTTGCCACATGTGAACTAGTAAACAAGAACATTGACATTGTCATAGACAGTCAGGCGGCCATCAAAGCCATCTACTCAGTTGTCACAAAGTCAAAACTGGTGGAATGTTGTCGCAAAGAGTTGAGATTACTTAGCGCAACAAACACAGTTACCCTACGTTGGGTCCCAGGACACTGCGACATACATGGGAATGAAAAGGCAGTCGAATTGGCGAAATACGGATCATCCACTGATCCGAGCCAAACTGTATCGTCAGTACTTATGCCCCTGCGGCTAGAAAAGAACAGAATTCACCAGAGATTCCTCGAAGCCGCCAATGATAGGTGGTCACAGATTGACACGTGTCGGGTTTCGAGAAATCTTTGGCCGGATATTTCTAGGAAAAAACTGAATACTTACTCTATTGGTTGGAATCCTAACTGGTCACAACTCAATGGGAACCCATTTAAACAGAATGGGGATCATCGCATCCGACCTCTGTAGAGGGTGTCAAGATGAAGAGGCGGAAGAGGGCTCATTTCATTTCCTTTGCGAATGCCCTAGCCTAGCTAGAATAAGAAAAACAGCCCTTGGAGAATACTTTTTCGATGAACTGGGCGACATCTCGTCTCTGCCACTAAAGATCACCCTGAAATTCATTCAGATTTCGGGATGGTTCAGGGAGGCACTCCTTACCTAATCTTCCACTTACTACTGTCCTTACCCTTCCCTCTTCCTTCCTTTTCGCAAATCCTGGGGAGCGCAATGGATCCATTGAGATCCGAGTGAGGTGTTTCGGATTGCCGAATCATCACCCCTTATAACCTAACCTAACCTATTTGCTCTGGGTACATACCAAGTGAAGATAGCCCGCAGTTATTATGCTGAGCACCTTGTGCAGGTACAAATACAATTTTTTACAAAATTTAAAAAAAAAAATCATTAAGCCGTTTTCCAGATATAGAATTTTCAAAAAAAAAAAATCAATATTTTTTTAACCCTAGAAAGGTAACCATATTTTTTAGTACGTTACAGGTAACTATTCGTCGAATCGACGAAGTGATATTCAACTGCACTGTTAAAGAAAAGTTATTAACTTATTCAGTGAAGTTAAATAATTTATATTTATGATTGTTTATTTTTGTGGGAAAAGGAAAAGAAATAGTCATTTTAAATAACTTGAGTAATTATTTTCGAAAATGGTCTTTGAGCACATTGGTTTTGATTGAGATCACTTGCATTTTTATTTCCATAAATTAGTAGGAACTTAAAGTTAATTCATTAAATAATAGAACAAAATAAAAATTAAAAAAAAAATATATATATTTCATGATTAGGTGCAGATGTGAACTTTATGCTCTCCAACACATGCTGGCATCACACATATTGAACGTTGACTTAGTCATACGTGGTTTTGTGTAGGTACAGACAATATTTGTTTATTGTTTGTGTCCTCCCATAACGGTTTCTTACTTTTGGGAGTGAATTTTTCAATATAAGATCTAATATTAGCGGGTAAAATTGCTGCTTTTCGAGCACTAAAAGTTACATTAAAGGTAACCTTCGTCGTTTCGCCGAACATTGGCGCCGTTTTTCGATAAAAAAAAGCATTTTCCCAAGTAGGTACGCCACCGAACGTCTACACACCACAAGCACTTAGGGTTATACGGGGATAGAATGCAATCGGAACGAGGAGTAAAGAGAAGAATGAAAAAGTGAAATTGATGTTCGTCAAATCGACGAAGGTTACCTTTCTAGGGTTAAAAATCCAAAAATAATTTTTTTGAAAAATTTTATATGCAAAATTGTTAAAATTGTAAAGGACCTCTTACATATAAAATTTGGTTGAAATCGGTTTAATCGTTAACGAGAACTTCGAAAACCAAAAAATCGTTTCTATGACAGGTACCGTTAATAACCGTTATACAAAATTTGTTTTTCTACCAAAATATTAACTGTAGTAATTTTAGTAGCTCGTAATTTTATTTTCATAATCGTTAGAGCCGTTTTTGAAATAAATACATTTTTGTATATTGGTTGTATGACAGGTACCGTTATTTTTTGAGCTAAAAAAATTCGATTTCCCCTCTAGGGAATCCCATAAGAACCTTAAGTCCAAAGTTTGAAGAAAATCGCTCCAGCCGTTTAGGCTGCAGGTCGAGGTACAGATAGACAGACGGATAGACGGACAGACCTACAGACAGACAGACAGAATTGTGAGACCCACTTTTTTAGCGTTCTCGATCATAGTAATGTTAGGGAAAATTATTATCTCGATTTTTTTTTTTTTTGCACGAATCCAAAACTTCCCCTATACTACTTATGTATATCGCAAGTAAAAATTTTAGGGCCAGATATTAAAAAGGCTTTTGATAAAATCCATTTTATAAAATTGATGATGTCAACTGGATATCGCAAAAATATGGGAATTCAACTTAAACATTGATTAAACAAAAATGTTCAAAAACATAAGCCACTTTTTTTTAATTTGAATTTATGTTTTTTTTCGACTATTTTATAGGACTCTACTGCCAACTAACAAAATTGCTTCTGTTTTCAGACATTTAAGTGTCATTTGATGCTTTCGCGGCCCAGTGATCTTTCTGACCGGAAGCCAAAGGTGATATACATAACTCATCCCTTATTCTTTGGAGAAAAAACAACAGCTTCACAGAAGCGATCAGACCTGTATAATTTAAGCTTAAGTACAAGTACAATTACAATTCCTTGGTACTTGTACTTAAAAATTTTAAGTACCAGTACCGACTAATTGTACTTGTACTTAAATTCCACAAAGGAATTTATTAAATTTGTATTCCTTACTTTAGTAATTAAATACTGTACTTAAATACTTTTCCAAATACTTTTAATTCCGTAAGTTCCTACTTTTAATTCCTTTTAATTCCTCCTGTTTTTTTTCCGACTGGCTGTTCAGGGCACATAAACCTTGACCAGACCGTGGAATATACAAAAGGTTTTTTGTACCTTTGTATATTGCAGCGATTGTTTTCTTTTGTAAATATTATTGCCCCTTACCACTGGTGGGGGGAAGCAATAATAATTAAGTAGACTGGATACCTTTTTGATCGTGAATGAAAGAATTTTATTAACTTACAATGCTATTTATACAATAATTTTGCTTAATTAGCTAAATTTACAAACATCAAAAATATATACATAATTACTATAATACAGGGGAAAGAAAGAAATATGATATATTTCTGCCAGGTATGTTTTGAACCTGCATGCAGAATGCTGACTATTGTGATTATTTTACTTGCAGAAAACTGCTGACTGTTATGAAAAATATGCGAGAAATATGATTTGAAAATAAAGCATACAGAGAAGCTGTTGCTGTTGTTATTTATTATACAAACAGAGAAACTGTTGTAGGGTAAATAATAAATTGTGAATTAAAAGTGTGGGTATATGATAATCTGATGGATTAAAATATACAAGTAGTACTTAAGTCACAATATATTTAATTACTTTACAGCTTTGGAAGCGATGATATGATTTTTCTTTAATCATAGTATATTTCTCCTATAATTTGGCGGAGGAAATTTTCGATCCAATAAGTCATCCAAAGAAATATCTATTAGATCCTAAATGATATTTTATTGCACATGGTTATTCTATAATGCTTATATAAGCAAATATGGTAAGACTTGTATTGCTAACGAGGTGACTCTATTAACTAAACTTTTCGAAGGTTCGAAAAAATGTGGGCAGCTTTGTTATTTGCATTTATAATTATTATATTGTGCAATACAAATAAAGCGCGATAAATGATTATAACAAGCTTCTATGAATGATTATAGAAGTAAATAGTTAGTTGGGGTACCTAACCTACAGGCAATCACAACGAATTTCAACAGTATGGACTTTGCATTTTATTGTTTGTAAAATTAATCCAAGACTTGCGCACAAAATGGCTACTTACCGGTGTGATGAAGATCGATTTTTTTTTTTACAGATGAATCAATGCGGACCTGAAAAATAAGTACAAATAATTGATTTAGTATTTTATTTGAAAAAAAAAAAAAAAAATTAAAAGATGATATTTAATAGATCTGTATATGCATTCATTTTATATTGTAACAAAATCGGGCCTAACGGATTTAACTCTGAAAATGACGCTTAAGCAGGAAAGTATACTCGAGCGTATACTTATTTTTCTTCTCTTAGTGAATTTTTAAAAAAAATTTAATACATATACGATTGATAGCCGCGGCGTTTTGGTCATTTTCTCAACAAAATGTATGTAGTATATAACTAAACAAAATTATGGAACAAATTGAAGAAGATCACCGTGAGTTTTGAGATCGTGGGAATAAGAACAAAAAACAATCGATTGCCTGTAGCTTGTTTCCATATTGGAAAAATCTTAAATACCAATCGTTATAAACCCGTTTACGTTCAAAATTCTAAATTATGGTTGATATTCGCAAAAAAAAAACGAATTTAGCTTTTAATTTAAAGTAACGGTATCTATATAAAAAGTAGTAGCCCGTAGCGTAATGGTTAGTGCGTTCGACTGTCACGCTGGAGGTCTGGGTTCGCTTCCCAGCCTCGTCCACCTAAAAACTAAAAAGTTTTTTTTCAGGGCTACTGCCTCTTGCGAGGAATTGACAAATCCTCGAAGAGTATCACTTGTCACGAATAAGTGCTTCTCGTCTAGCCGTTCGGATTCGGCATAAAATTGTAGGTCCCTTCCATTCCTGTCGACAGGCGCATACAGAAATGGTTGCGAGTTGTTAGTCACTAGGTCCTCGTTCTTCACGAGCCGTTGTGCCACCCAATTTATTTATTTTATTCATCTATATAAAAGGTTGATAGTCAAAATTTGAATTTAAATTTAAGAATTCCTAGAAGTCTATAACTATATTAATACTGTTGTTTTTAGTCTTATTACACTGTTTTCGAAGAGAAAATTCAGTATGATGATTTCAATGGTGAAATTCATTTTTCTCTATTGACCCGTCTTTAAAGTTGCCACAAGTATCTCTCATTTATTAGCTTACGAGAAATCTTTAATTTATTATTTTTAACTTTTGCCTAATCTCACAAATTCACAAATAATTCACTGGTGGTTATGTAGGGTCACGCGAATTTAAAATATATAAATTCAGTTTTGAAGAAGATTTTTAGTACTTTTAGATACCGTTACAATTTTTGTAGGGACCAATTTATTCATGATTCATAGCCTTGTTGCGGTAAAATGTACCACAACAAGTTTCATCAGTATATTCCCCTCCCTTTATCCATTTTAACCTTTTCTTTCCGTTGCGGCTCCAAAATATTTGTAGAGTTCAGTTGAATCCTGGTATCCATCAACCAGAGTCCTGCTCTTAAAGTATTTTGGAAAAGTAACCCAAGTAGGTCATCGTAAATCAAAGCTAAAAATGTGTGACGGACGGTCCACAAAACCATTAACTTTCCATGTGTGTAACAGGCGGTTCACACCAACTAACATCGTCAAACCCATCGCGTGACAGGTTGTCCAAATAATCATTGGGTGTGTGACAGATGGTCCACACTGGAGTAAAACATGATGAATCCGACCCATGTTCAACGACATTTGTGACACCTAGTTCACACCAACATAAATTTAGTATGGCGTAATGCCCAACCTAAAGTGTCCTGAACACAAAAGGAAAGTCACTTTGCGACGTGTTTCCCTATCCCCTTAAGTCTGCACGAAGGTCTACGAGCTTAGAATAATTAAACTTTCGCGCAAGTCAAAGGATCCTGTCTCATCGGTTTTGTTGAAAGATGGTGGTGATCCCATTAGGCAAACTGTTTTCCTCCAAGTTTTAGTTTGGGCCGGTTTGGGCTGGGGACTTTGCGTGTAAATCGATAATTTTTCGTTTTACCTTTTTATACCAATAGGAATTGACGGGAGGGTGACTGAACTCGTCCATTGAGCCACTTTTGGAAAGAGATCGCATGCGTGGCTCGATTCAACTACAGTGCGCACCTCACTCAATGGGCAAGGTGTTGCAGTTAGACTGTGACTGAATAACACACGCACGGACCATCTGAAATAGATGCCAATTGAGCGAGTGACGAATGGAGGAGACTGGTTGACTGGATGAGGGGGACTTTTTAAAGAGTCATTGAAGAGTGTGGACGTAAAGGGAAAATAAAACGAAAAATTATTTCGAAGAAAAAGAAAATCTGAATTTTTGGGTGAAAGAAAATAATTTGCTAGTTTTGAGAAGAAGGAATCCCAGAAGTGGAAAATTGCTAGTTCTGGTTGTACGAAATCTTCAGGAGGAAGGCAGGTTGCCAAGAGGCACGAAACCAAGTTCAACATAGGAGGAGATAGGATCCTTTTTGGAACAGAAAAAAAAGCTAAGTATTTGGTAGTTTGGTTTTGGCCAATCCTTAGAAAATTTTCTTATCTGAATATTGTTTTGTTTGTGGCCCTAAAGTTGGCGAAAAGTGTTACCCCGTTAGGCCTTCGTTTCGTTCTTTGTTCTCCCGAAATTGCGGGACTCGCGACCGTGTTAAATTCCGTTGTGCTTTCGGGAAATTTTCCCAAGGTGACCTTTCTTGGTGTTTTGGTGGCACACCATTGTTTAAATTTGCACTTTGCATTAACTCTCTTTTTAATTACATATTTTTTATCTTTGGAAAATTGGCCCTCTGCCGATTTCCAAAGTCAATTGTAAATTATCTTGTTGATGAAAAAATTCTGGGTTTTTCACCTATATTTATAAAGGTTTCCCAGATCCTTATTAATAAAATATTTTAAAAACCCAATCGGGTAAAATAAACCTTTCTTTTATTTCAAAAGAGGAATTTTTGTCATTTCAGGTTTTGGAAAGTTTTGACCTTTTTTTTTTAGAAAAATTTCCTGGCGCCCATTTTTTTTGTGAAGTGCACCACTGAACTTCAATTCACTTTTAATTAATCCAATTATTTTCAGTTTTTATATCATTTTGATTAATCGAGTCGATTAATCGAATTCAACCGTAGTTGAACCCACCCCACCTCTGAGCTACCGGTTGGCAGCACTTAACCTGCTGTTCGTTGCAAATTATCGAACGTACCCACATCTGACATTTGTCATCGTCATTCTCATTATACCCATCGCGACGCACGTCGGTTTTCGTGCATTGTTTAATTCTTGAAGAATTTCGTTTTTTTTGTAAAAAAGGTAAATCGTTCATTTACCTATTGTGTTGAGTTTGTGGATTGTTATTCCGCCACCCTAAGTATAACTACCATAAAGTTCGCGAGTTAATTTGGCAAAAAAATCCTCAAAGCTGAAAATCTGTCTTCTCTAAAGCAATCCAAAAAAAGGAATATTACCATTCAAATCAGTATACCTATGAAAGTGTTGTCACCTATTGAAATTGTAATTTAGTTCATGCATGAAATCAAGGCTTATAAGCTACCTCCTCCAAAAGCAGTAGGTTTGTTAGAGTTCCTTCATCTTCATAGTATAAATGTATATAATAAAATCTTTTTTTTTTTTTTTTTTGAGCAGGAAGATATAATTTTGTTTTTATCAAATTCTAAACAACAACAAGGTGAAGCTTTTTTTTCTGCATAGCTACGTTCTTATATTAAGACTTATCTCTAAATCAAACTCAAAACTCAATCCCTCTACCTTGAACATTTTTTTATAGCTATCACTATAATTTGCTTAAATTTAGAGTAAATTGTGGTTTATTTGCTTTCTTCCTTTGGATTTGCATACAAACTGCAACAATAATTTTGTCGTCCTCACTTTTTTTGAGTTATTTTTCAAGGATGTGACGCATAAAGTATAGTGCAGGTAAACATGGTACATGAAGGTACTTTTTTGCTTAAAGTAACTATACATTTTAATAGAATGCTCTTTTAGTAGGTTTATACGCACTAGGGTGTCCGTTATTTCCCAAACTAATTTTTTTTTGGACAGCACACTCCATCCATCGAAAGTCTATGCCAAAAGAAAAAATTATTGACCAAACAAATTATTTTCCGAGGTCGTTTACCCGTGCCTCTAAGGTCATACTTTTCCCATGCAAATTTGTAAGGGAATCTTGCACTCTTCATGTTTAATTTTTTTTTTTCTCGAACTAAAAAAGTTATTTTAAATTTTCTTAGGCATTCTGCTTGATTGATCCTTTAAGAAACTGCACTATAATTAATTATTAAAAATAATTTATAATTGTTTTTTTTTTTTTTTTTTTTTTGTGGTGTCTTCAATAAGGGTAATTATTTCTCACTTTTGTTCTTCTTACAAAAAGTAGGTCTTTATAGTCAAGCCTTTAATCTTTAAAACTCGAAAATGTATAATTTTTTTTTTTCATTTCATAGCAAATAATACTTTTCAAAAAAAAATTCTGAAAAACCATTTTCCAATCACCCTATAATTGACAGCTATAACTTTGAAGTTTGTGGAGGGCAAGGGCAGGGCAACTTTCAGCTAAAATAATGGAAACAACGCGGTCATTTTCATTTTCTTGCATTTCTATTCCCGATTTTGCACTTTATCAAAAAGTGGGTGTTAATCGAGTGACTTCGCAGTGAAGTTTGCAGGTCACATGATGTATCTCGTAAACCAAGTGCAAGGAAATTGCTGTAAGGCTCAAAAATATGCAATTTTATGGATTTCAAGAAAAAGATAGGTCCACACTTTGAAGATCTTATTTCTAAGAAATTTCATAAAATTGATTTCACAGTAAAGTTGAAAAGTAACAAAGTGTATCTCGAGAACTAAGCATGTTAAAAATAGCAGTTAGGCCTAGTTCACACGAGATTACACCGCACGTCTTTTAGCTGTTAACATCCGAACAAATGAGCAGTGGCGCATACATTTACATAGAACTGTTTACACTAAGATTTTTCTGCAAAATATATGTTTACCTGTAAAGTTAGGATGTATACAGTTTAAAAACGTGCGGTGTAATCTCGTGTGAACTAGTCCTAAGACTCCAGCCTATACATTTTTAGGTATAGGCTGGGTCAACAATTTGAAGTCCTCAATTTGGAACAAAATTAATTCTGCCATGTTAACAACTAGTTACTTAGCAGGTCAATCGATTACACCCACTTTTTAATGAACTGCAAAATCGGGAATAGAATTACAAACAAAATGCAAATAAAACTTCAAATTAATGCGTTGGTCGCATTACTCTAGGTGAAATTTGTCCTGCCAACTTCACCGGCGTATAATAACTTCGGGATAGTTAGGGACTATTTTTTCCTGGGAAAAATGAAAGCATTACAAAGGCGATATGAGATTATTGTTAACGCAGGCTGCGGTCCCCTATAAACTCAGACAATGATACGCAGAAGACCGAGTTGGCTTAAAAGACACTTTTTGTAAGTTGACCTCTGCCTATGTGTCTAGGCCAACTATAAGTTATAGTAGGAAGATACTTAATTTTGACCATTTCCTAAAGTCTTTTAATTAAATGTAGCATTTTAACCTTCAGCAACAAAAAAAAAACGTTTCTAATAAGCTTTCTATATCAACTATAAACCAACATTTTATTACTTCAAAGCTTTAGTTCAAAACATAATTGCTTTACTTTGACAAAAAACTTTCCAGAACATTATACATACCTATACAAAACTGCCTTAGCTCAAATTTATGTTATTTTGTCTGAAGAATATTTGCACGAATCAGCATTGTAGATTCCCATATGAATAAATTTATTATATCCTAATCGAGGAGCGAGCGACGTGTTCTTTTCTATCTTCTTTATTAAGTATCGTTATTTCACTGAATGTGCTTACATGCAAAAAAAATATCTCAGAGATCATCAGACAGCCACACAACCTCCTCCGCAAGACTATAAAATACACGCAATTAACTTTTGATTATCTAAAGACAGATGATGACACATTTAGGTTTTAAGAACACCAACGCAATAAATTCTTGTGTTTTGCCTCCTTTTCCATTACGAGTGTAGTTGCCACATTCGACACAGCCACACACTCTATAAAAGTGTGGCATCTTTAATATTGTTGCTGTCGTCAGCGTCATGTGTTGTCGGTGTTGTGCTCCACTCCAGTTTATTTCTTCGATAGTACTTATTTGCTAGTTGGGCAATTATTGCAAAACATTAAACGTCTAATCGATTTCAAGAGATAAACATCTCCCTATTAAAATATCGATTCATTAAGTCTAAGGGCTATTAAGACACTTCATTTGAATGAAATTTAATTCAGCCTTGAATAAAATTACAACAACAACGGTGAGGAGAGAAGGCGGCCGTCACAACTATCAAACAACATTTTTGCTGAAAGAGTGTCTTCTACAACTGAAGAGATTATATTGGTCTTCAAATTTCTTTTCGTTAGAATGGACATAAGAACTAGTAGAAGAACAGAGACAACAACAACGACAAACAACTTGGAATAGAAATTTCAAAAGGATTTTCACAAAGAAGTGCGTACTCAAAACGGAAACCATCTTCACAAAGAACATTATTATTTGGAGAGTAAAAAAACAACAACAACAACTTAGTTTTATGGGAACAGTTCTCAATTATGAATTATTCACCCACTGCGAAAAAGGGCTATAACAATTATTATGGTTACCATCTGCTCTGCTCTGTTCTTTTCTTTATTTTACACAAAAAAAGAAGGACGTTTGCGTTTCACATAGCATCTTAGTCAATAGTCGTGATTGCGTGAGACGTAACTGCCAAATATTATTTTACGTTTTTTCTAAACTCAGTTGTAAGGCTACGATTTAAAATAAAACGGTCAAGATAATTCGTCAACAAGTTGACTTGACCTTAAAGTACCAGGACAGTGAAATAGACGCTACCCTAGATGCTTTCAAGCATTCCCTCTGGTGATGCATTAGAACACTGAAGGTAGTCTAGCGGACGCCAATGAATAGGCGCCAACATCTTCGCAAGTTCCACATACCAACATATCCGACATTGGTTGAGAAAGCGGCTTCAAGGGATCCATCAGCTGAACACCAACAACATGAACTAACGAATGTTTTTGGAGCGAGTTGCAATACGCCAACATCATGACGTTGCGGAACTCTTTTCATCACCATAACATATAGTTCCAGAAAAGGCTACAAGCGATCAAGCCAGCAACCGGAGCATTCCAGGACATCCACTAAATCGTTGAAAAAAGGTCTCAATTCCATAAATCATCAGGCACAGCAACATTGAAGCCACATCAACACAGAAACCAAGGTGAAAACGTTCGCAAAATGCTTGGGGGGAAACTTCACACCAAACTCACTTGATGATCCAGCGTTTCTGAATGAAGTTGAGGCATCCATTTAGCAAACTATCAGCCAAATCCAGAAAGAGTCGTTTTTTTGTGGCCAGCAAGTGACCCAAGTGAAAGCACACATCTTTGCAATCTGGAGAAGGTAGTAGATATCATCGGAAAATAAAATACCAAAAAGTCAACCGGTCCAGTTGGAGTCTCTAAATACATGCTGAAAAGGCAGCGAAGATCTTCTTAACAATCATCATGAACTACTGTATCAACAACTGCTACTTCTTCCAAAATTGAAAAGCAGCAAAGATCGCGGCCATTCCGAAGAAAGGCGCTTGCTTCTGAATATCAAAAGTAAAATACTGGAAGAAGTACTGCTGCGGAGACTTAAGGCGTTCTGCAGCAAAAATGCTATCCTACCGGACAGGCAGTTTGGCTTAAGAAAAAAGCACTAGACGCTTCAGTATCGCACGCGAAGTTGTTATGTTATCTTCGTGCTGGTATTGTTCTCTGAGTTGATAGCGGAGCCTAGGTAGAAAGAGTCCTTAACTAACTAACTCAAAGTTTTATCTGTCTGTGGTAACGTTCTGTTGAAGAATTCGGTGTTGACTGTCCTTTCTTGATGACAGCATACTTTCTTGATGACGACAGCATACTTGGTTTTAACCTCGTTCACTGGTATGCCCATCTTCTCCACTTCCTTCTCAATGCTTGCAAAGCTCCAGTGGCTCACACATCATGAATTGCTCTTCCAATTATGTCAATATCGTCGGCGTACGCAAGTAATTTGACAGATTTTTAAAAGATTGTGCCTCTACTCGTAATGTTGGCGTAAGAGTTTTGCACTATTCTTTCAAGTATAATCCTTTTTCGACATCTCCTTTCTAGAGAATCGGGCAAACAATGCTGACCGGGCATGTTTTCCTGTGACAATATTTTACAGATTAGCTGGTGTGTACTTCTAACCAAGTCATCGCCTGCTACTTTGAATAGCTCGGTGGCAAAAACAGAGCTTTGTTGAAATTAAGCTAAGATATTGCTACTTTCAGTTCTTCAAGGTCGGGTAGACGAAATTGTTGACCTGCATCGTATAGGTTGAATGGTGGAATCTGTCTGAAGCGGGATTATATTTGCCACATTTATAAAGTTTGCAGAAGTGATAATTGCATATTCACAGCATCGACTGCAAATCTACCACGACATTCCTTTGCTTGTCCTTGCAGGTTTCGATTCGGGCCCTATAGAGCTTCTTTTCACCTTTGGGTTACACTTCCGGACCTCATTCCTGTTATGATATCCCACAATCTCTTCGATCACCCGCTTATCAAGTCCTTCTTTTTCTTTCAGAGAAGTCTTCTGCTCATATCGTTCACGAGCAGCTCTCATCCTTCTATGCAGCGACGCTTTGTATGCCTCTTGCTTAGCTACATGTGCTTGCCGGCACTCGTCGTCAAACCATGTTTTTCGTTGGTCGAGTGAATCCCAGCACGTCAGATATGTTCAACCTCTGATGGCTTAATGAAATGTGAGGGGAAAGTCGAGTCGGGTAAGGCATTCCTCATTCGTGTGGTGCGACTGAAGAAAGAATCTCGGTACATTACAGTATAGTTGTTGTGCTTGAGGGTGAACTGATGAGCATTCCTAGAAGCGCGAGTAGCTTTTAGGGTTGAATTTTTTAAGGAAAGGAATGCAACTGGCTATTTCATTAGAACACTGATTATAATAATAGAGATAAAACGGAGAAAGACACGAAACATTACGGCGGTGTTCGAGCGATGTAATAGTTTCCGTTATAGATCTCTCACCTATAATTTTTAAAGCTCTCTTTTGTATTCTGTCCAACAAACTCAAGTGAGTTTTTGGAGCTCCTGCCCAAACATGAGAATTGTACTCAAGTTTTGGACGAATAAAGGCTTTGTAGATCACACCCAGATCAGGAGGCAAACTGCAAATCATAGGTGAAGAACATCAAAGCCCTTGCGCAACCGCTTGATGACATATTACCTGACCAGCTGCATGCTAAAATCTCCTGTACGCTGATGACTCCTTTGCACGAAATCAACAGACTCTACGCCTTCTACACAAAATGGGGCATCCGAATAAATACCTCTAAATAGGATCTAGTGTGTTCGGATAAATACCTCTAAATAGGATCTAGTGTGTTCAGGAATCAGGAGCCCCCCGTAGAGGTATTCGCGGCCAACTGCAGGAGAGTGGTTCTGAAACCTTGGGACGGCAACCACTTTCACGAGTTGTTGAAGTTCAACCTGCACTCAAAAAAAGGGCTTTCAAGTCACCCTCTGATCCGCGTCTTATCAGAGGGTGACTTGAAAGCCCTAAGAAAGAAGACGAAAACATTAATAAACAAGTAGCTACTGCGGCTATTCCTTCCCATCCCATCCATCTCGAAAGAAAGCTACAAAGGACCAGTAGTGAATGAAAAAACACAAGGAATGAGCGTCTTTATAAGGAGACAAAATCATTCTGATCGGCAGGTACCTACCGCTTTCAGTAAAGACACACCAATCTGACGCGAAGGATAGCCACCGAGCAACGACAACCTGGGCCGAAAAAACCGTATTTCGATGGACATCCTTGGCGACTTCATGGCCGTCAACGAACAAACAGTTTCGTTCTAGGATCTTTTAGTGTTCAATAAATATGCTTTAATATTAAAAAATGCAAACTGACATTATTCTGAGTTGACAGTAACATGACTTGACAATTTTTTGATTAAATACGTCATTTTGACGTCAGAAAGTCAAATTCATTGAACATTTCCCTTAACTGTCTAATCATTAGGTCCGTTCCTTAACTTTAAATTTCTGTCATTTCCTGTGCATATGTGTAATTTTTAGTCAAAAGCCGTTCCGGTACTCAAAAATTTGACAGTTTTTGACAAAAGACAATGCTCACGAGGGAGTAAATAATTTTCCCTTCCTGTGATTTTCTGTCCGAGAAATTTCTTCGGGCAGAAAATCACAGCGCAGCCAAATGTCATTTTGAGAGCAAAAGAATAAAAGCCAAACATCGTGTCGTACTTGTCTGGCACATTAGGCAATACGGAATTTGTGTGAATTTGCGTCCCCGTACTTTTTCACAGTTTTGATAGTTTTGGGAATATTTAATCCTTTTGCTCTTCAAATTTTGATAGATTGTTGGTTTCTGTGCACAAAGTAAAGGATCTGACCTATTTATATCATTTTTTTAAGAAAGCGTTCAGCTTGTCGGAAATTTGTTCGAATTTTCCTTAATTGATTTAATTTGTAGTTTTTTTAGCCTGAAAAATATGGAATATGGTCACCGTTACAATAAAATATAATTTTTTTTGTTTCTGTTTTTATTCTTCTATCTTCAATATTTAATTTTAGTTTTCCGACTTTCTCATAGAACATCAGTGGCTCTACCTCTACTATGACTACTGTAAGGAATGTGACGTGATGTACCAGATGAGTGCCCACTCCGCAACGAGTAGGTACCTACCTACCTACGCAGAAAAGCAAGAAAGTGCCCTTAAGAACGTGTATATCTAAGATTGAGAGGGTGAGCGTTTGTATACACACACATATATAACGTTCAGAGAGTGGCATTTAAATGGGTTTAAAGTCATTCGGGACAGAGGAGTCAAGTGTTTGAATTCTTGTACTAGTTTAAGTAGGTACCTTATTCTTGCGAGGACGTTAAATATTTTTTTTTTTTTTGTCATTGAATGAATTTACCATGTAAACATTCAAAAGTCCTTTATTCTTAAGGGATTGAATGAAAGTACAATTTAAGGGCATTAAGGGACGTTACACCACCAAGACGAAGCCAGAGCGTCTGGTTTGAGATTGGAGTGAAAAATATAAAGCAATGGTATCTGCAGAGATAAATGTTTTTCCTAGCCATTGACTGTAGTACTGTGTGTGTATTTTTTTTTTATTTTAAAATAAAATAGGGATAGTAAATTTCTCATTTGTTGAATGATTCTAAAGTTCATAAGACTGTGAAAGGAACTATTTTGAAAATTCCAATTTTCGATAAATCTTTTAAAAACCAGATGTTGTAGGTCACTTCGGTTGTTAACTTATGTGGCAGTTAAACTTTTCTTGGAAACATGTTCTGTTGACAATTCAGCAGCAATTAAAAAAAAACTACAAAATGCCCTGAAAGGATGGTATCTACCTTTTATTTTTGCCGAATCATCCCGCTTTATAACTTAAAAAAAACTATACCGTGCTATATATACCGTATACTATACGTTAATAATCCAACGTTTTCCTTTTAAACTATTTCTGTTCACAGAAAATTTTCAAACACAGTGCGAGCGTTAGGTAAAAAAGGGAAGAATTAAAGATGAGATACCGATGCACATTGGTTTTGAGCTTTTGAATATCGAAGTAGAAGGGAAAAATAGAGCCGGATTAGGCATTCCACATTCGGGTAGTGTGGCTAAAAAAAAAATTTGCACTTGGCAGTACGTCAGAAATTGGGCTCGATCGTAAACTGATGTGCATTCCTAGAAAAAACGAGTATAAATGTTCGGTTGCCTTAGGGAAGGAATGCAACTGGCTGTTTTGGCTAAAACAGATGTGCAGCAAGTCTGCACGCATCTCTGCATGCAGAGCTGCACACGAAACACATGTGCATAGTTTCTGACACTCATGATGCTTATTTATGTCAAACAAATACATGCAAGCACAGCGTTGCCGATGTGACACAATAGTGTTGGAATGAGATTTTCTTCGTTGGACGATGGTAGGGTGGCAACGCCGGCTTCATGGATTTTTAATCAAAAATCACCAACACAAACAAATTTTTTGAAAGAATGGCAGGTGATGTCAATATGAGTAATACCAAATAGCAATTATTTAGAAATTTTCGTTTTTCAGTTGTGGCTGCAATGAAACTAGGCAGCAAATTTAGAAATAGAGACATCGTGCAGCGCTGCGCTGCATGCAGACTTTGAGTGAATCTGCTCCCATAAGAACCTGTGTAATTTAATTTCGCTGCATGGAAAAAGCTGCACATCTGTTTTAGGCATTTCACTGGAACACTGTTTGTAAAAATAACGGTTAAATAGTGAAAGACAAGAAAAATTGCTGCGGTGTTCAAGAGATGCAAATGCTTCCTTGATATTTCTATCGCATTTCATTTTTTTTTTTTTTTTTTTTTTTTTTTTTTTTTTTTTATTTAGCGCGCGCTAAAGGGGTTATGAATACCCTTAAAGTGATAAACACAGCACGAGCGATTAGGTAGGTTGGAGGGGATTTGAAAGGAGAAACCGATGTACATTGGTTTTGAATGTCTGTAGATCACAATGGGAGGGGAAGATAGCGCTGGGTAGAGCATTCCACATTCGTGTAGTGCGACTAAAGAAAGAATCTCTGTACTTAACTGTACGTCCGAAGTTGGGCTCAAGGGTAAACTGATGGGCATTCCTAGAAGCGCGAGTATTACGGTTGAATTGTTTAAGGGGAGGAATGCAACTGGCTATTTCGCTAGAGCAATTTTTGTTAAAATTTTCACAGCCTTCTTTGCATTCTGTCCAATAGACTCAAGTGGGTTGTTGGAGCACCTGCCTACATGTGAGAATTGTATAATAAAGGCTATATAAATTATAGCTAGATCAGAAGGGGAGATAAATTTCATGCAACGCAGGAGAAAACCTTAACACTAGGCAGCATTTTTGGCCACGTCGTCGAATATGTGATCGTTCCACAGAAGGTGGCCAGAGATACACATTCCAAGGACTGAAAGCTTTTCGGTTTCTTCAATACAAGTAACGCTCATGGATAAAGGCACAGGGCGTGGGGTTCGTTTTAACGACAAAAGACAGCATTGAGTTTTTGTAAAATTAAATTCTACGCGGTTTTGCGATCGGAAACAGTTTAATAGATTAGAAATTTCAGACATTTCAATCGTAGAATTTCATGCTTCAAAAACTCAATGTTGTCTCCTGTCGTTAAAGTGAAACCCACCCCCAAAGCCGCTTTCAATGGACGGCACTTGCATCGAGGAAACCGAAAAGCTCTCAGTTCTCGGTATGTGTGCCACAGACCACCTAATGTGGAATGACCACATATTTGACGTCGCCAAAAACACTGCTTAGTGCTTAGGTTTTCTCCGAAGATGCAAGAAATTCTTTACCCCCTCTGATCGGGATGTAATATACAAAGCCTTTATTCGTCCAAAGCTTGAGTATAATTCACATATATGGGCAGGTGCTCCTATTACTCAGCTAAGCTTGTTGGATATAATTGAAAAAAGGGCCCTGAAAATGATAGGTAATAGAACAATAATGGCAACAATAATGGCAACAATAGCATCCCTCGAACACCACCGAAATGTCACCTGTCTCTCACTATTCTATCGCTTTTTTAATAAACAGTGTTCAAGTGAATTAGTCAGTTGCATTCCTCCCCTTAAACAATTCAACCATAATACTCGCGCTTTAAGGAATGCTATCAGTTTACCCTTGAGCCCAACTTCGGACGTACCGTTAAGTATATAGAGATTCTTTCTTTAGTTGCACAACAATAATGTGGAATGCTTAACATGACCCTATGCGTCGGTATCTCCTTATCCTTCCTTATTTTCCTAACGCTCGCATTAAAGGTATAAAAAACCCCTTTAGTGCGCAGCATGTTTAATAACAAAAAAGTATATCATTAATGAATAGTGGGAAGAGGATCGGAGACAAAACGGATCCCTTGGGCCTGCCAGCATTTGTTTTTTGGATTTCAGACTTAAAACTATCCAATACATCTTGAATTGAACGGCCCGAAAAATAATTTCTAATCCAATGAAGATGATATTCATCGATACCAAATGCGCGTATTTTCGATAAGAGAGCTAAATGGCAAACTCTATCAAATTCTTTTGAAATATCAAGTGCAATAATCTAACTTTCTCCGAAACAAAAGTCTTTCTAGCTTGTTGAAATTTGT
>OX439483.1:413733548-413902896 GCA_949320155.1 Melangyna quadrimaculata
AGGCACAGGGCGTGGGGTTCGTTTTAACGACAAAAGACAGCATTGAGTTTTTGTAAAATTAAATTATACGCGGTTTTTGCGATCGGAATTTAATGAGCTTATCATACGTTGCCGTTCAAATTCCAAATCCGAAGGACATGAATGTGAATCTGAAAACGAAAATGAGAAGCTGAGGATACTGTTTTCAGCGAAACAGTTTAATAGATTAGAAATTTCCGACAGTTTTGCCAGCGTCGAAGAACACCTCTTCAGAACAATCCAGACCAGCAGATTTGTGAATTTCGAGATCTTTCAGAAGTCTATCAACTGCTCGAGATCGAAAGAAAATGTACTCCATAAAATCGTTTACGCTCTTAAGTAAGGGCAGAGTTCGAACACTAACTGGCAGCGTCGAATTAACAGCAAAGTGTACTGCAAGCAAATTGGCTTTATCTAACGAGCTGATAAAAGAGTGTCATTGCTGACGAGTGTTGGAACCGAAGACGAAGTAGAATTTCGTGTGTTCCTGCTAATGACCAAACAATTTTTACTACCTTTGGGACATTGCATTATTTTTTGCCTTAATGTTTGATCATGCAAAAATTTAGTTCGTCGAATATGAACGTCAACAGGTCTTTCTAGTTTGTTGAAATTTTTTGCCAGTTTTCCTCAGTATGGTTGGCCCTATAACATCGAAAGCTTACATCTCTGACCCTAATAACATCTTAACAGCTCGAATTGGCTGGTCGGAACAGAAAAGTTAAGGTAGAAAGGTAGAGATGTCAACCGCAAGCATCCTCGCTAGATGACCCAGTTATTTCCTCCGTAGTGCCCCGTTTTGATACCATAATTTGTTTGACCTGTGGATAAATAAAGGTTTGTTAAGAAATAAAAGAAAAGAAGGGAATTTTGTGATAGTCTTCCAAGTTCATCATCGAATACGCCCTGACTTCGGCTGCGGTATGCCAAATAAAGCAATCTGCTGATTTGCCCAAGATGCATACGATGTGATCCCTAAGGGTGATCATGATCATCTTATCTCACATTCGGATGGGGTAATCTCTGTAACCTCCGTCTGGTTATAGTCAGCACGACTTGTGGTCACCAGAGCGAATACCAACCGCTCGTAGGACCAGACATTGTCCTTGGATTAGGACACAGGAAAATTCTCCATAGGATCGAAAGTTTCATCTAAGAAACTATCAACACTGTCCCAACTAGACAGCTTATTGACTGGTATTGAAGCGAAAATCATCACAACCGGGTGAATGGTCCAGCCCTCGTGCCTCCTTAAAAAATCAGTAGTCTGATAGCTTACAGTCATAGGATTTTTAAGTTCAAAACACAATTCGTTTTTTCTAAATGAACACTTTGGATTCTACTTCCATATTTTTTTTTTTTTTTAAGTAAATCTTGGACTTAAAATGTTTTTATCTTTCTCTCTGGCATTTGGTGGGGGGGGGCTCATGGTCATAATCAGTGTTTCCAAGGTCGTAGTAGCCCGTAGCTTAATGGTTAGTGCGTTGGACTGCCACGCTGGAGGTCTTGGTTCACTTCGCAGTCTCGTCCACCTAACAACTAAAAAGTTTTTTCAAGCCTACTGCCTCTTGCGAAGAATTGACAAATCCTCCAAGAGTATCACTTGTCATGAATAAGTGCTTCCCGTCTAGTCGTTCGGATTCGGTATAAAATTGTAGGTCCCTTCCATTCCTGTCAACACGCGCACATAGAAATGGTTGCGAGTTGTTAGTCACTAGTTCTTCAGGAGCCGTTGCGCTACTCAATTTATTTTTATTTCAAGGTCTTAGAAAAAAGGGACGTAGGTAGATCCTACACAAATGATGTTTCCCAACCTCTTGGAAAGATACCAGTGTCAGAACAGGCCATCTAATTTTAGTATATCGAATTCTTTTAAAACTCTTGCAACGACTATCGTGCAAAAGAAGATTCGTCCCATAAAATAATTTACGTAGCAAATTGTGGTTGAAGCAAATTGCCTTTAACTAGTTAATTGATTTCTACATATCTGGGACTAGATAAGCTAAAGAAGCAAGACTCATGTATACGAGTTAGTATCCAAAGCCTTATAGAGTAATCCCGCTGAATTAAGAACTTAACTTTTTTTTTGGTAGCTTCTTCTAGGCGTTCCTTACCTACTCGGTAATCAGTGATGTTAATTTGATGTGATCGCTATCCAGACTTAATGAAAAAAAAAGTTATTTGTGTTGAAAAATTGGGAAATCTGTCTTTCAACCGCACTTAGCAGAGAATTAACAAACTAGGCATGAGTCGAAAGGCCTTTATAGGTACAACTGCTTAAAGTTCAAAAATCACTATTGCTCAGACGTTATGTCAACTTAACAGCACCTTAATTAACTTCTTGAATAAAAAGGATACAAACATTTCTGTAAAAAAAAAAACAACAATCCCAAAGTGTTCTTTTGATTGACTTGTTCTGTCTTGTCTCCTGTCAAACCTTAAGTGATATCATTCATGTTTCAGCTTTAATTAATTGCTTCCTTTTTTACTTATATTTCCATGCTTTTCTCTCACGCACAAAATACCCTGAAGAAAAAAAGTTAAAAATAAAAAAAAAAAATAGTCCTTCACTCCTTAATAATGAAACATTATAAATGTCCGACAGGAAAACAAAAACAATGCCTCCTTCCATCGGGTCGTCCGGCCGTCACTTTTGTACTGTCCCTCAGGAAGAAAACTTATCCTTGTAAAAAAAACATAGTTAAATATAAACATTCTCCCAAAGGAATGAACTTTCTAGAATAATATTCCACCTCACTGCTTTAAAAAAAAAAAAACTTTCCACTTTAATAGCTGCATAGAGAGAGCACAACACGTCCGGAGTTTTGCAACAAAAAAAAAAAAAAATAAATAAATAAAAAAAAATGGAAAATCGCTTATTAAGATGGAAAAAGTCCGAACAGCTACGACAAGCCGCGCGATTTGCCCTTAACAATTTTCTGGAAAAACATACAACTGTGTCATTTTATATATTTTTTTCTAGCACTACATGTTCTTAGCCATTTTGTCCCGGCTCCCGGCGCGCCCGGCTCACAGGTCAGGTTCTATCCTAGTATTGTTGTTTCTTTTTAGTTCTCTCATTTTGGAGGTTTATATCACGTTTTAATGTCGAACCTCGAACAGCAAATGCTCCTGGAAAATTTCCTCTGCGTGTGCTTGCTAGCTGATGGGGCTGTGAGCTGTGATGAAACAGCCTTGTGCTGGATAACCCATTTTAACCCCTACTTGTATTTGCTATACACTGCACTTATGCCTTATTACAGTATTCGAGTAGGTACGTAAATATAGTGGCCCGGGAAGATAGGGGTGTAGCCAGCCAGCAGTATAATAGTACTTGTACGAAATACGATGCGCCAACCCAACGTACAGTCGGCTGTCGGCTACATAATGCCCCTCATTCTGCATTGCAGCAAAGTGCACCTATCAGGCATGGCAGAGGGAGCACGGAACAACTATGTCCGTGTCCGACGTCCGTGTCCAGGGATGTGGGAGCAGACGGCTGGCCGACAATGACTACAACGACGTCGACGTGGTGCAGTCTGAAGGTTTTTTGCCTCTCTATTTATAAAAATAAATAATGCGAACGTATGGGACTACCAAAAGATGCAACGGCAGCTCCTTTGCTGATGTGTAAGTAGGGGGATGGCATAAGTTGTAACAAACTGCTGGGGATATAACCAAAGAAGAAATAAAGATTTAAGCTAAAACATGAGGGTTGGTCCCGCGTATTCTTGTATATATGACGTATCCGGTTTTGAAGAAATGTTGCAAATAGCTACTTTTAGTTGGTTGAACTGGCGTTTCGGCCCCGAAACAAGTGGAAATGTTTTTTCATCTGGCCAGGATGAGAAAACAATCTTTTTGGTAAGGAACTTTCCAAAATGAAGATCGATGAATTGATGTCTTTCCTCAAAGCGACGTAATGGATCTATAATTGGCTTCGGTTTCTTTTGCACCATCTTCTCCGTTGAATTCTTGTGACTGCAAGCAAGCGGACTACTGACTTTTGGAAGGAGTTCATGGTACACGAGGGCTAGACGATCACAAAGTTGAGTCAGTGTTCCATTTAACAAGTAACATAGTTTGGCATCTCACATTGTCGAAAAAAATCCAACTAAAATGTCTGGTCTTATGATTGGGGATGCATTTCCGATGGTGATCACATGCACTTGTTAAGCTGACAGAGCAGATATAGGCAAGTAGGATTACCACAGCCGAACATAAGTGACTAGATCATGGACGATATCAGATCGTATGCGTCTTGCGAAAATCAGCTTCTCAGCTTGGCATATTTTTGTCGAACTCAAGGCATAGGCGATGATAAACTGGGAGGTTTATTCCCAAATCCCTTTTTAAGAAAAAAAAAAACCTTTTATCCACCTCGAAAACCTCGATGATACCGTATCGCAGGTTAGAATTAAATGATATATTTACTTCCCTGCCTCACTGAATGCTGCTAGACAGCATAACATAACATGTTCGATGGGAGCCTTTGGCTTCTTGCAACCATCAAGTCGTAACATATAGGTTTTAGCGGTCGAATTCTTAAATGCGACAACTTCGTAACACTACAAAGTTTACTTCTTGTTTAGAAGATTTTTCTACTTAAAAATAAATAAATAAATAGCATTTTTTAATTGCGATAAGGGCAAGCTGAGGAGTAGTTAATCAATCAACACTTATTTTTAAGATGAAAGAGAAGGTGAAATAAGTGGGCTTGGCAATTCTGTCTGCCCGTACCTTATCCTGAAGTATATGGCCCACTGAAGACATTTTTTTTTAATTTTTGACTTAAGATTCTAAGATGATGTACGCTTTAGAGAAAATTGAAATGACGAAAATAACGAGAGAGAGAGAGAGAGTATTTACTACCAAACGTTAAGTTTCCACTGCAAATTTCTAGACAACAAATACAGGTCTGCAATCACTTACCTTGTTGAATTTTTGTCTTTTACCCTCTCTGAAAAGCTGTGACGTCAATGTGATTTAAACAGATTTCAGCAAAGCCTATAAAATATTCCAATTTTCAAATTTTCTACTTTTGGCTTTGATCTCTCTTTGATTACATGAATTTTTTTTACCTAGAAAACTGTTATAACAGTGTTCGTTTCAGACCTGCCACCTCTTGCCCTTTCTTAGCTACATTTCTTTGACACATGCCTCTTCCCTTATTCAACAGGATCTTGACCGTTTTTCAGTTTGGTATCGTAAAAATTGTTTGGACCTTGACCTTGTCAAGTGTCAATCAAAGATTTTCTCACGCAATCGCATATAAACTCCTCCCCGTCTATACCTTCTCCATAATCAACCCATTGCAACATAACATTCGCAACCTTGGCATATTATGTGACCAGTCACTCAATTTTCTCACTCATATAGACGAAAATATCATTCTCAAAGCTATTTCAGCACTTGGCTTCGTTAAGCGTTGAACCAAAGAATTCTCTAACACCTATGTGACCCGATCCCTATATGTAACCTTTATTCACTCCTTGAATACTCCTCTAAAGTTTGGTCGCCTTTATCATCTCCAGAATCGAGAGTGATCAACATTGTTTCTTTTGCCTTTTGGTCAAGTCGGGGTCTACAGTGGATCAATCCTTTCATCCTACCCCCATATCTGGATCACCTGAAACCCCGAAAGTAATCAACCTGAACTCACCTGAAACAGCGAAGGAAAATGTCAGATATTCCCTGCATTTTCTGGTTCCATTAATTGCATTTCACTCTATAATTCCATCTCTTTCAACACTAACCGCTGTAATACACGTAATCCTAGTCCCTTCTTTCTTCCCACCCACCGAACCACTTATGGCTCCAACGAATATTCTGTCGTATATAACTTGGACTGTTTCGACTTTAACCTCAGAACTCCTTCCTTAAAGCTCCGTCTGCAGAGTCACACTGCCCCACCCCCTTAGGAAGGCTTTTATTTTTGAAGGTTTTGAACGAACAACAACCACTTATGTTGGCTACCACCAAGTATTACATTTGGCTGGAATTATTGCAATTTCATGGCTGCAACACCAATCATCAGATTTCTTTTTAGTGGTGCTTAGTCTATAGTTCCAATTTTAATTTACCTCAGAGGCCATTGCACGATTGCACCACCGAGGTCACCTGATCGTGCCCATCCAAATGAAGGTTTATTTAATTTACAATTGCATTTGCTGAACTAGCATTTTTTCAAGTTTAAGTTTAAGTTTAAGTTTAAGTTTAAGTTTAAGTTTAAGTTTAAGTTTAAGTTTAAGTTTAAGTTTAAGTTTAAGTTTAAGTTTAAGTTTAAGTTTAAGTTTAAGTTTAAGTTTAAGTTTAAGTTTAAGTTTAAGTTTAAGTTTAAGTTTAAGTTTAAGTTTAAGTTTAAGTTTAAGTTTAAGTTTAAGTTTAAGTTTAAGTTTAAGTTTAAGTTTAAGTTTAAGTTTAAGTTTAAGTTTAAGTTTAAGTTTAAGTTTAAGTTTAAGTTTAAGTTTAAGTTTAAGTTTAAGTTTAAGTTTAAGTTTAAGTTTAAGTTTAAGTTTAAGTTTAAGTTTAAGTTTAAGTTTAAGTTTAAGTTTAAGTTTAAGTTTAAGTTTAAGTTTAAGTTTAAGTTTAAGTTTAAGTTTAAGTTTAAGTTTAAGTTTAAGTTTAAGTTTAAGTTTAAGTTTAAGTTTAAGTTTAAGTTTAAGTTTAAGTTTAAGTTTAAGTTTAAGTTTAAGTTTAAGTTTAAGTTTAAGTTTAAGTTTAAGTTTAAGTTTAAGTTTAAGTTTAAGTTTAAGTTTAAGTTTAAGTTTAAGTTTAAGTTTAAGTTTAAGTTTAAGTTTAAGTTTAAGTTTAAGTTTAAGTTTAAGTTTAAGTTTAAGTTTAAGTTTAAGTTTAAGTTTAAGTTTAAGTTTAAGTTTAAGTTTAAGTTTAAGTTTAAGTTTAAGTTTAAGTTTAAGTTTAAGTTTAAGTTTAAGTTTAAGTTTAAGTTTAAGTTTAAGTTTAAGTTTAAGTTTAAGTTTAAGTTTAAGTTTAAGTTTAAGTTTAAGTTTAAGTTTAAGTTTAAGTTTAAGTTTAAGTTTAAGTTTAAGTTTAAGTTTAAGTTTAAGTTTAAGTTTAAGTTTAAGTTTAAGTTTAAGTTTAAGTTTAAGTTTAAGTTTAAGTTTAAGTTTAAGTTTAAGTTTAAGTTTAAGTTTAAGTTTAAGTTTAAGTTTAAGTTTAAGTTTAAGTTTAAGTTTAAGTTTAAGTTTAAGTTTAAGTTTAAGTTTAAGTTTAAGTTTAAGTTTAAGTTTAAGTTTAAGTTTAAGTTTAAGTTTAAGTTTAAGTTTAAGTTTAAGTTTAAGTTTAAGTTTAAGTTTAAGTTTAAGTTTAAGTTTAAGTTTAAGTTTAAGTTTAAGTTTAAGTTTAAGTTTAAGTTTAAGTTTAAGTTTAAGTTTAAGTTTAAGTTTAAGTTTAAGTTTAAGTTTAAGTTTAAGTTTAAGTTTAAGTTTAAGTTTAAGTTTAAGTTTAAGTTTAAGTTTAAGTTTAAGTTTAAGTTTAAGTTTAAGTTTAAGTTTAAGTTTAAGTTTAAGTTTAAGTTTAAGTTTAAGTTTAAGTTTAAGTTTAAGTTTAAGTTTAAGTTTAAGTTTAAGTTTAAGTTTAAGTTTAAGTTTAAGTTTAAGTTTAAGTTTAAGTTTAAGTTTAAGTTTAAGTTTAAGTTTAAGTTTAAGTTTAAGTTTAAGTTTAAGTTTAAGTTTAAGTTTAAGTTTAAGTTTAAGTTTAAGTTTAAGTTTAAGTTTAAGTTTAAGTTTAAGTTTAAGTTTAAGTTTAAGTTTAAGTTTAAGTTTAAGTTTAAGTTTAAGTTTAAGTTTAAGTTTAAGTTTAAGTTTAAGTTTAAGTTTAAGTTTAAGTTTAAGTTTAAGTTTAAGTTTAAGTTTAAGTTTAAGTTTAAGTTTAAGTTTAAGTTTAAGTTTAAGTTTAAGTTTAAGTTTAAGTTTAAGTTTAAGTTTAAGTTTAAGTTTAAGTTTAAGTTTAAGTTTAAGTTTAAGTTTAAGTTTAAGTTTAAGTTTAAGTATAAGTTTAAGTTTAAGTTTAAGTTTAAGTTTAAGTTTAAGTTTAAGTTTAAGTTTAAGTTTAAGTTTAAGTTTAAGTTTAAGTTTAAGTTTAAGTTTAAGTTTAAGTTTAAGTTTAAGTTTAAGTTTAAGTTTAAGTTTAAGTTTAAGTTTAAGTTTAAGTTTAAGTTTAAGTTTAAGTTTAAGTTTAACTTTAAGTTTAAGTTTAAGTTTAAGTTTAAGTTTAAGTTTAAGTTTAAGTTTAAGTTTAAGTTTAAGTTTAAGTTTAAGTTTAAGTTTAAGTTTAAGTTTAAGTTTAAGTTTAAGTTTAAATTTAAGTTTAAGTTTAAGTTTAAGTTTAAGTTTAAGTTTAAGTTTAAGTTTAAGTTTAAGTTTAAGTTTAAGTTTAAGTTTAAGTTTAAGTTTAAGTTTAAGTTTAAGTTTAAGTTTAAGTTTAAGTTTAAGTTTAAGTTTAAGTTTAAGTTTAAGTTTAAGTTTAAGTTTAAGTTTAAGTTTAAGTTTAAGTTTAAGTTTAAGTTTAAGTTTAAGTTTAAGTTTAAGTTTAAGTTTAAGTTTAAGTTTAAGTTTAAGTTTAAGTTTAAGTTTAAGTTTAAGTTTAAGTTTAAGTTTAAGTTTAAGTTTAAGTTTAAGTTTAAGTTTAAGTTTAAGTTTAAGTTTAAGTTTAAGTTTAAGTTTAAGTTTAAGTTTAAGTTTAAGTTTAAGTTTAAGTTTAAGTTTAAGTTTAAGTTTAAGTTTAAGTTTAAGTTTAAGTTTAAGTTTAAGTTTAAGTTTAAGTTTAAGTTTAAGTTTAAGTTTAAGTTTAAGTTTAAGTTTAAGTTTAAGTTTAAGTTTAAGTTTAAGTTTAAGTTTAAGTTTAAGTTTAAGTTTAAGTTTAAGTTTAAGTTTAAGTTTAAGTTTAAGTTTAAGTTTAAGTTTAAGTTTAAGTTTAAGTTTAAGTTTAAGTTTAAGTTTAAGTTTAAGTTTAAGTTTAAGTTTAAGTTTAAGTTTAAGTTTAAGTTTAAGTTTAAGTTTAAGTTTAAGTTTAAGAACTTCACGCATTGTTCTGTTATGATCCTCAAGGTGTTGATGTGATCAATGCAGGATGAGCCTGTATGAAATTCCGCTTGCTCTTTGTCGACAGTAGAATTGAGATGTTCTTTGATTCGTTCCAAGATTATTTTCGCCATTATCTTTGCCACAGCGGGGAGGACACATATCCCTCTCGAGTTTCCGCAATCCGTAAGATTTCCCTTTTTTGGTAGTTTGACGATCATCCCTTTTTTCCATTCAATGGGGAAACTTTCGTTCTCCCATGCCTGTGATATTTAGGGATGTAGCAACTTCGCTGATATTTGTGGATCTGCTTGGTAGAGCTCAGCGGGAATGCCGTCCAAACCTATCGCTTTGTTGTTCTTGAGGGATTTGATTGCTGATGTTATCTCGGCTAAGCTCGGAAAGCAGGTGCGAATACGGAACTAGTTTCTGCGGATAGCTCATTTGGGTTAGGGGCTGGAACACCTCCGCTATTGCTTATGTGGTTGAGCACGCTAGCAAAATGTTCCTTCCATCTATTGAGCTGATCCTCATCCGTAACTAGCAGGGTGCCGTCTACATCCTTGATGAAGTGTTGTTTTCGGGAGTTGTTGTTTAATACCAATTCCTTGGTTATCTTGTAGGCGGTACCACTGTCGCACCTAGATGCTGCTTCCTCTGCCTGTTCTGCGAGGACATTTATGCGCCTCCTTTTGTCAAGTCTGACACTACGCTGCACTTCTTTCCTTTTCCTACGGTACCGAGACTCGGTGTTAAATCTCTCACCTACTGGGGCAGCCGCAAGTTGGGATCTAATCGCGTTCATTTCTTCAATCTTACTCCATGTATCTGCCTTATACCCACAGACTCAGTCGCGGCAGTTGCAAAGGCCTTTTTCACATTGCTCCAGTGTTGGTCTGCATTTTCTGGCGTGGCAATGCTGATTACTTCTGCTTCTGCGGCAAAGCGGGCCTTATATCTTTGGCGTACTGTAGGATCCCGTAATCTGTTGGTATTTTACCTGGGTGTACGCAGGAAGTTTTGTCGATTTCTATGTACTAAAGCAATTCGAAGTCGAACGTAGGCAAGCATAAGATGATGATCGCGAGCTAAACCTACATCAGCACCGCGTCTGTTTCGGACGTTGAGAAGACAATTTTTAAAGCGCTTGCTAATAGCAAAGTGATCAATTAAGTTCGCTGTACATTGGCGATCTGTGGATAACCAAATAATCTTGTGTGAGATCCTATGCTCGAACAGAGTACCTCCAATGACTAGCTGGTTTGCGTTACAGAAGTCAACAAACCGCTCTCCATTGTCGTCCCGTTCCCCGATACCGTGGTTATCCAGAACGTGCTTCAGCGCTGTGTTGTCCTGACCAACCTTAGAATTAAGATCTCCCATTACGATAGTGATGTCTCCATTCGGCGGGGCGAGCTTCTGAAAACCGCGCTAAGTTGGCTATAAAATTCGTCCTTCTCGGCGTCCGACGCTTCTTCAGTTGGGGCATAGCACTGGATAATGGTGATTTTTCTTAATTTACTCTGGAACCTGGCTGTCAATATCCTGTCGTTGATGGGTTTCTTTTGCCGCGCCTTTGGAGTCAACATTAAACCTACGCCGGAACATCGGGAGCTTCCAACTGCTTTTCCAGAGTAAATAAAGAAAGTGCTTTTCGAAGGTGAATCCACCTGCCCTGCGCTCAACCATCTCACTTCACTCAGACCCAAGATGTCTAGGTTGTACCGTAGTAATTCTTTCTCAAGTTGGAGGAATCTAGCATTGTTAGGGTCTTCTTCGCGGTTATCGAGAAGAGTTTTAACATTCCAGAACCCAATCTTTGTCCTTGTTCGATAGCCAAAAGTCGTCATCGTTAGATCATTCCTTATCCGAGGCTGTAGTTGCCGAATCGAAGCGGTTGATTTCATTACATGTAGTAGGTTGGCAACCCGTCACACGACCCCCAGACCCGGAGGCCCGGATCCTTGTGTAGCCTTAGGACAGCAGGCCGGTTAATCCGATACCAGTAGCCCACTACGGGGATATGAGTGCTGCCGTTGACTCTTGAAGGGTTCATCCGCCACCTCTTTTTCAGCACCCTGTCTATTACTGAAAATCCTTACTGACCTCAGCTCTAAATATTCCAGAGTAGCTCACGTAAGGTCTCTGCCATCCATACTGTTGGTGACACCGTTGATTCTGATGAATTCATCCGCCGCACACCATCTTTCTGATGGGCTCGTCTAAGACTTCAGCGGACTTATACAGCCAGTCATTTCCGACAGAGTATTTATAGTGTTGCTATTTTTGTCTCTTGTTCAACACTCGCGCTCATTTGTTTGGCAAGTCAAGTCCGGATGGACGAGACAAGTACCCGATGGTTACCACTTGGAGGTAAAATAAGCACAATTGATGTGTAGTATTCGTTACATCACTGGAAATCGCCGTGTTGACGCCACTCAGTGACTACCCGCGTCCTACAACTTTAATGGCTCTAGCCATTTAATTTTTTGTTTAAGTTACATATTTAAATAACTAATTTAAAGTAATTTATAGCTAGTTATATTTTACATTTTAATTTGCTTTTAAAACTTTTTTTAACAAAATCATAATAAATGTATTATTGAACCAATAACATGCATACATCATCACTTTGTACCTTAAGTTAAAACAGATAAATTTGATAAAGTCGTTGTATTGCTCTCATAAGTGATTTACACCAAATTTGAAGCAAATCCATCTAACCGTTTATTCTCAAGCTCAATGAACATCAAGGCGCACAGGTGCACAGGCACACAGACCGACACGCAACGGCGACGCACGCGGCATGCCTCCTAACGCACAACAGACGTCTTGCCGAAAATCACTTTTTTGGACTTAGTTTTGATTTAAGGTTAGACCGCACACAACTGCAGCTGAACTACACTACACGACGCGGCAAAATATTATTTGTATGAAATTATATGAGCTATATCGCCTAGCGGCAACTGAACTTCATAAAATTTCATACAAATTAATTTGAATCGCAGTTCCGCTGCAGTGCAGTTCCACCTAGTGCGGTCTAACCTTTAAAAATTATTATAAAATGTTTTGCAAATGGTTTCACCCATTTGGATCAAAATTTGTATACAGCGTCGCACATAAACATTTTCAAAAAAAAAAAGTCTTTTTTGGATTTTTAAAAAATAAAGTTGGTAAAATTCTGAAATTTTTTGTTTTCATAATAATTCGTTTCGGATATTGGGGTAGAGTGTACGATAACTTTGACGCCAAAAATTGATAACGGTTTTTTTGTAGAACCCGTTTAGGTGTAATGGGCAATTTAGAAAAAAAAATAAAATAAAAATAAAAGAAAAGAAAAAAAACAAAATATTAAAAAACAACGGCAACACTTACAATGAAGTTATCTACCGTTTTTGAAAGCCAGATATATGTTCTTTGATTTTGAATCTAAACTAAATTATTCATGTCAACGGTTTTCGGAAAATTTGCATTCAAAATCAAAATTTTGATAAGAATAATGAAAAAAAAAGTTTAGACCACTTTTTTTTGTGAAATTAAGTGCTAAATTGGTTTTAGTGGTCAATACTTATATCAATTCTGAATCAAATACAAAAAACTGAATGCTTTGATGTCTTCTAGTTAGTGAGAAAATTTAAATTTACTTTAACTACTTTTTTATAATTTGTTGGTATTAACGGTGATATCACTTTGAGGATTAATATGAAGGAGTACGATCACTACGGCGGCGCAGCAAAATAAAAACGGATTTTTATAGAGGGACTTAATACAATCATTTTTTATAACCGTAGGTCTATCTCACTCCTTTTCGGCATAAGGGGCAATTTTCTACAAATGGCTTTAAATAAAAAACAAACAAATTAAACACGTCGGCAACAATAATAATGCTAAAATTATAGGATTTCTGAAAGCCAGAAACTTGTTATTTTATTATTTGTTTCAACCAAGTTATTTGCGTTAATAATTTAAAAAAAAATACTTTAACACTCAAAATTAAGCGGGACAGAGGCCCCAAAAAGGAAGTTAAAAAAGCGGGCAACGCAATGTACTGTTTATTACAAATAAACTGAAAGCACACCGGTTGTCAGTTGGTGTGTTTTCAGGCCAGGAGCTTGCCTGGCGACTGAGTACCCAAAAAGGGATTTAAAATGCTTGTAACCGCTTGTTAAATAAAACCATTGACAATAAATTCCGTTGAAATTTGGTTTGGAAAAATCGCCCAAATTTGAGGAATAAATAAATAAATAAATAAATTGGGTGGAGCAACAGCTCGTGAAGAACAGAGGCGTCTTTGGACAATTGGGGGCCCTGGGCCCTTAAGGAAATGGGGGCCCTTTGTAGAAAATGTATTGTAAATTTGTAAGTATATCATGAGTCGTTACTTATTATAATTTTTTTTTAAATTTCAGCTGACAAAAAATTTGAATGTTTGCATATCGAAATGAGAGGGGAAAATTGGGCCGGGTAAAGCATTCCATATGTAGTAGCCCGTAGCGTAATGGTTAGTGCGTTCGACTGTCACGCTGGAGGTCTGGGATCGCTTCCCAGCCTCGTCCACCTAAAAACTAAAAAAGTTTTTTTTTCAGGGCTACTGCCTCTTGCAAGGAATTGACAAATCCTCCAAGAGTATCACTTGTCACGAATAAGTGCTTCTCTTCTAGCCGTTCGGATTCGGCATAAAATTGTAGGTCCTTTCCATTCCTGTCGAAAGGCGCACACAGGTATGGTTGCGAGTTGTTAGTCACTAGGCCCTGGTTCGTCATGAGCCGTTGTGCCAGCCGATTTATTTATTTATAAAGCATTCCACATTCGTGTAGGGCGACAGAAGAAAGAATCTCTGTACTTAACAGTACGTCCGAAGTTGGGCTCAAGGGTAAACTGATGGGCATTCCTAGAAGCGCGAGTATTACGGTTGAATTGTTTAAGGGGAGGAATGCAACTGTCTATTTCACTAGAACACTGATTATAAAAAAGCGGTAAAATAGGGAAAGACATGAAACAGTGTTCGAGAGATGTAATTGTTTCCGTTATAGATCTTTCACCTATCATTTTTAAAGCTCTCTTTTGTATTCTGTCCAATAAACTCAAGTGAGTTTTTGGAGCTCCTGCCCAAACATGAGAATTGTACTCAAGTTTTGGACGATTATTATTTATTAGCTATTCTGCCTTAATATTAAATTACATTTTCTTTTTCATTTTGTTGTTATATTTTTATTAATATAAACCAAATTTATTTGTTTAAACGAACTATTTAAAATATATAAAAATTAATATATACTTATACTCCCCAACTGATTTTCATTCATTTCGGTTGTGCGTCTTTTGAAACCAAAGTCTTTCGAAAGCATGTAACTCATCTCTCCATCTTTTTGGTTGACGTCCGACTCGCGTGGTACCACTAAATGGTGTCCACTCAGTGCATTCTTTTGACAACCTGCCATCCGACTTCCACATAAAATGCCGTGCCTCAGGCACGAACGCAGGGGGGGGGGTTCAACCCCCCCACGAAATGCATGAATTTAACTTCCTCACCATACAATTTCACTCTTAATTTTGAGTTTTCAGTTGAAACCCACCTCCCGAAATTTGTTCCTGTGTTCGCGCCTGTCCTGCCTAGTCCCATTTCAGCTTCCTTGTCTTTCTAAACTAGTATAAAACAGCCAATTTTTTTTTGTTTTAAACCCATAGCTTTATTTACATTATTCGAATTTTGTTGGTAAGAACGTGGCTACCAACAAATCATTATTGAACAAAATGATACAGAAAATGTTCGCTTCGATTTAAATAGATTTTTCTTAGACGTAGCCCGTTTATCGGTTGGCTTTTTTATCGACACTTTTTTAATTTTGTTGTCCTTACCCAGGGTAATTTTACCGCGCTATCTGAAATGCTTCCCAATAAAACGCGCCAAATATGAATTTAAAAATAATTAATTTTTGGAAAAGCGATTCAATAGAGTTCATTCTCAATCAATATCATTATATTGTAGCTTGAAGTGATGCCAAATCCATATTTTTTTGTATTAAAAATTTGAACTTTTTCTACAAATTCCTCACTTTGGGTGGCAAAAGGCAGATGCTGAAATTTGTTTGATTTGTCGAAATTGATTTATCGAAAAAAAATAGTCAAAAAATCATGAATATGGCGGCGGTCAAAAATGTAGGTTTCTGTTTGACTTTCAATTGAAATTGCATGTGAAGTCGTTGAGGCAACACAACCAAATGCGCTTATTCTGTGCGGGTAATAGGTTATATCCGTTTAAAATTTTGTGGTCAGATAAAAGTTTAACATGTTTTCTGTAATAAGATAATCATAACAAATATGAATAGTAATAAATCATTCGAAATTAAAATAGGCACAAATATTCGAACCTACACTGTGATTGAAAATTGACAATAGTAACAGTACTTCGTGTTGAACTGGTCGAAGGAAGGGCGGAGTATTTAATAGCAACGTGATTTAGAGCTACCAATTTCAAATAGCAACTACCAGAAAACATAACAACTACCACTTAAAACAGTCCCTGGTATGCAGTATTATAAGAAGTGGTCTAGAAATGACAAATGCAAAGTTCAAAACCTCAAGGATGTTTTCGAGAAAATTTGATAAAACTGAAATTGTTGTATGGCAGCTACCCGTTATAGATGAGCTAAAACAAAAATATGAATTTTTCCCCTAGGGAATCACATAAAAACACTTCACAACAAATTTGAAGCAAGTGTGTCCATGTCCAACCGTTTAGGCTCTTGTTCGATGTACATCAGGACACACAGACGGAAAGACACAATGAAAATCAATTCCTAGGACTCTTTACATACATAGTCGAAAACTAAACAATTAATTATAAGCTGTGTTTTATTTTCCCCCAGATCCGATTCGGGTTGGATTTACAATCAAAAAGACATGTGTTACAAAAACAAATCAAGATCCAGCTTTGTTTTTGGATTCTCAAATCTATTCTTATCCCACACCCTTAGCTTTTCCTCTTAAAATTTAGTTTTTACTCTGGCCAATAGATGGCTAATTGAAGTAAGAAAAAAGAAAGGAATACATGAATAATAAGGAAGAAAGAGGTTGGTATATAGCCACTTTTGTCAATGTGATGTTAATTTTATTTTTATGATTATATCCAAATCAGATCTGGGGCATAATTTAATTCAGCTATAGTAAACCATGACAAAATAATTTGATTTATTCAAAATTGAAAAGTTTATAAATTGACAGTACCTATTAATAAAACTAAGTAGTAGCCCGTAGCGTAATGGTTAGTGCGTTCGACTGTCACGCTAGAGGCCTGGGAACTCCACCTAAAAACTAAAAAGTTTTTTTCAGGGCTACTGCCTCTTGCGAGGAATTGACAAATCCTCCAAGAGTATCACTTGTCACGAATAAGTGCTTCTCGTCTAGCCGTTCGGATTCGGCATAAAATTGTAGGTCCCTTTCATTCCTGTCGAAAAGGCGCACACAGGAATGGTTGCGAGTTGTTAGTCACTAGGCCCTGGTTCTTCATGAGCCGTTGTGCCACCCGATTTTTTTTTTTACTAATAAAACTAAAGTAAACTTCAATAGAATAAAATTGATAAATAAAAGTTCTACTACAATTTTTATATAAGAGATACTTTTCTGGCTTTTTCATTTGCAAAATCTTGATGTCTGTTAAGTAAGCAACTAAATGTAGGCATTCCATCTTAAGCTCCTCTGCACTTAAGTCTTTGGGGTAAGTCTTAGCAAATTCTTCACATCCATTTTGCAGTTCCTAAGAGTTTAAAGTTTTTAAACGAGACAAAAAAAACAAATTATTAACTTATTTCATGTCACGTTCACGTATGTATGTCTATAATGAACTTAAGCATGCATGTTAACATTTTAAATTTGTATCTATTTGCTTGGTCTTCCCTTAAAAAAAAATAGAAGATACCTACTACTACCCATACAAATATTATGATAATAGGTACAACCACATGTGGTTTGTAAAAAATATTTTACCTTCAGTTTACAAGTTAACATTAACTTGTGGAAAGTTACAGCGATGGCTCAGGGGGCCCCCAAGATTGCGGGGCCCCGGGTGAGCCCATGCCTAAGGACGCCACTGGTGAACAACCAGGGCCTAGTGACTAACAACTCGCAACCATTCCTGTGTGCGCTTGTTACAGGAATGGCAGGGACCTACAATTTTATGCTGAATCCGAACGGCTGACGAGAAGCACTTATTCATGACAAGTTATACTCGTGGATGATTTGTTTTTAGGTGGACAAGGCTGGGAAGTGAACCCAGACCTCCAGCGTGACAGTCGAACGGCCTAACCATTACGCTACGGGCTACTACCCAAAATTGAGGAAAGAACCCCCAAATTTTACAAAAATAATTTACAGTCAAAATACTTTGGCGACATACCTCACTGTTTATACGCCGCGCCGCCGGAATGCTGGGTGCTAGCATTACTCTATTTATGTTAGCAAGCAAAAATTAAAAATCTCATAAAACGGAACTTTTAGTAATTTTCTCAAAAACTAAAGAATGTTGGCGTGAATAATTCGATTCAACTTTAGGATTAAAGAACAGATTTCTGGCTTTCATAACCGGTATAGTACTTTATTGTAGGTGATGACGCTATTTTTTAATATTTTGTTTTCCATTTTAAGTAATATTTGTCTAAAATGTCCCTACCTCCTAAAAGGGTGAGATAGACCCCCCTCTTAAAGTAAAAAAAATGCTTGCTTTTAGCCCTTCTACAAAAACCCGTTATCAATGTTTGGCGCTAAAGTTATCGTACCCGTGCCCGGACATTTACCAAGATGCGTTGGTACGAAGACCACTGAAGGTACTGTTGTCCAAGAAAACTATTGACATTGGCACCTTCTTGGGTAGTAAACATAAACTTCGCGAAACAACAGAGTAGCGTTTATTAAATAAATTTAATTTAAGTCGATAATGTCAAAGTGGCTTCGATAAAGGCTTTCTTGATTTTTGTTTCCAAAATTTGCTTTCGGCTCTTCTACCGTAACATACTTTCTTTTTAATCCAATACATGATGCCTTAGACTCTTTAACATGCAGGTACTCTTATGTTATTCACCAAATATCAAGTAGAGCTCCAGGGGTTTATTTTAAAGATAAGCTCCCAGGAGAAACACGGGGGTATTTTAAAATGTTTTCCTTTAGAATTAAGACTATACTTTTATATGTACCTACTATAGTTTGTATAGTTTCGAAATATATTGTTTCGTCACCGTTTGTAAAGTAAGTTTATCTGAAGAGAAGGTTTGGCTATCTCTTAGGACTTAAAGGACTACAATAGGTATATAATAACCCTATTGTTAATTCTTTTGAATATGACACAGGGTCATTGGGCTTAGTTGAAAAGGAAATTGAAAAAAAAAAAAAAAAAAAAAAGAAAACCAACGAAGAAACGAAGCTGAAGAAGCCCAAAAAACTGAAGAATATTAAATTTAGTGAAAAATTTACATCAGATAACATTGGTTATATTTTAAGAGAGAGAATCACAATCTCAATGGCAATGGCGAAGGCAAATAATAATAATGACAAGGAGGTTCTTTGATCCTTCCAAAGGGAAGATGAAGATGAATATTTATTTCGTTTTATGGAGTTAAGTTGCTATTTAAAGTAGAGCACAAGGAGAAGTATTTATAATAACGAGTTATAAATTATGGTACCTAGCTATTGAAGTGGAGGTTTTGAAGACTAGAAAATTGACGCCAACGCACAACGTGTCAGGTTTAGAAATGAATATTATTCAATTCAATTTAGTCGTTATATGATTTTACTGCATGTATAGGAAGATAAACATTTTGTTTTGGGATTAAAAGTGGAAGAAGAACAATTTGGAAATGAGAAGGTAACAGATTTCGAGAGCGAATCTAAGACAATACTTATTTTAAACAAAAACGCAGCATATCCTGTCAGTAGGGACAAAAGAAATCACATAAGGATAATACAAAATTAGCTCTTTAAAGAACTAGAGAGTGCTAGGATGACATTTTGATGGCCCTAGACTCAGTAAAAGGAAACTCCCTATGCACACCTGCTTATGATAGAAAGTCGGTACTGCTTACGTGGGGACCGAAGAACTGTCGGAATAAGCAAACAGGTGGTTAGGGCACGAATTTGTCTTTGGGTCGGAGAAAATCTTCCTAAAGTCGGTAGAACTATACTGGTGACGGCCAACAGCATGAAAATCTGGTGGCGGAGGTCATGCACGGGAGCTGTACAAATCACCAAGGAAATTGTAAGACAGCGAATTAGAAAGAATCATCCTGTACTAGAAGTGAACGGAAATCTTTTTCTGACAGTAGAAGATCAGGTTTGAAGGTCAAAGGAGCTAAAAAAACACAAGTAGGTAAATGGTATTGACACCAGTTACCCAACAAGTACAAAGATAAAAACCGCAATCCATCTTCTAAAGGCAAACAAAGCAGCTGGACTTGAGTTCCTCAAGGCAAATCCTGAAGCAGCCTTACGTATTTTGCTATACCAATAGTGAACGCTGTTTGGGTGTTGGGTGAATGAAAGCAATTTCAGTGGCGTTATTGTTAGGTTTCCGTCCGTATTCCCGTAATTAATGGCAAACAATAGTTCTCGAGACGATTAAGTCCAGGATTGACTAAACGCTTAAGAGTCACCGAGCAGGTTTTCAAAGTGGCCGATTTGTTCGAGGTGCGTCGGGGTGTCAGATAAGGAGTTGTTCTGTCACCAATTCTATTTTGAGTGCCAATTGAAGGGGCCAGGTGTGGCAGCAGAAACAGCAAATTTCAAAAAAACTATTGATGAAGGAATTTATTCTTTTAAGGGCTCGCAATTTTGCGGAACTCTAAACTAAAACTAAATGGCTCTACCTTGAAAGTAAATTGTAGAGACTCCAATCTATACTTGGCCATTAACAAAAACAAAAATGTTGATTAGATGCAAAATGGATTCATTTGAAAAATTACCAGTTTTGGCTCTCTACTCCCACTTATTTTGTTTATAGTCTCCTATATCTATTCTTCTCTGAACTTGTGGTGGTTCCAGCTTGAACCTGGGCCCATCATAAGTCTACGGGATTAGAATACTAACTTAACCCAAAAATGGAACTTACATTAGGACATCATAGGATTGTTGAATTTCACCTCTGGTTGCTCCGGCTTGATGGACTTGAATAATAAATAAACCTTTGCAAATCATTCATTCGTATGTGAAGTGACATTATAAGTTTCTGTCATTGCTTCTAAAAATATAAATATAAAAAACTCAACTTTTTTGCAGGTTTAAGTATAAGCTTTAATAAGAACAAAAAAATACTTCATAAAAACGACCTTCCTTTTCATTTCTACTATTCTACAACTACCAGCAATTTATGAATAAAAAAGATTGGATTTTCCACATGCATGCCTAGCTAATTCTACCTACCCAACCTACCCTATACTGTTCTCAGTGTAAATGGGGTATTAATTCGTGCATTCCACCTGGTTGCGCTTTAATGTCACTCAACCCAACCCAAGGATTCTGATGATGGTTTGCCTTGATGAACAAAAAAACTAGTGGTAGTAGGGAAAGGCATTCAGGCGCAGGAGCTTCATAGGATGGGTGCTCTTATTTACCATCATTTCTCTTACTCCACGATGCATGGGAAAAAATTATTACGATCCACCGCACCGGGTTAAGTACACCGAAAATTAAAAAAAAAAAAAAATAGAGGAAAAAGAAAGGAAAAGAAAAAAAAATATTCTTTTGTTTTTCATCTTCACTCACTCGTCCTGAATAAATACTTTATCAAAATTTTAGTTAGTCCAACGAAGTAGATATAGGTAGGTAGATAGCTACAAAAAAGAACGAAACCCAGAATAAACCAACAAATTGCTTCAGAAAATGACAAAAATCATTCGTGCCGCTGGTTGACACAGATGCGCTGCGTGGTTGCTGGAAATGCTCATCACGTTCCATAGCGCAGCAAAGAGGATTTTTCTGCATCATGCTGCGTGTTCCATGCACCAGCCAACGCTATCGTGCTGATGTATGATGATGCACGTGATACACTGATAGAAAAAATCATCTTAATTAATTTATTTTAAGTACCAACAGAACGTTTTTCGTGTATGTGCATCTCTGTCTGTACAGATGATATGATTTTGTTCACCACCAGTAGTGAATAGCAGTTTGAAGGTAAGTAACGTTAAGCTGAAACGGCTTCAATTGCGAAATTCCAGGCTAAGGGTTCCCACCCCAAGGCCTCACAGGCAAGTACTGGCAACGGCATGTGGCAAGCAAGTTGACTACGTAAAATGATACTTTATTACTTTCGAGCCCTTGTTCGGCTCTTACTAGCAAATCCTATCTTAAATTCTAAGCACTAAAAATTATGACAAGTTATGCGACGATGACGTACATAGATGCGAAAATCAGAACGACAACATAAATAAATAGACAGTCGCTATCTTGTTTCATAGACAGTCAACGGAAATTCTCAACGCGTTTACTCCACTGACGTCAAGATGACGATGACTTCAAGTTTTATTTCAATTTTGTCTAGTCGTGTGATCGTCAAGGCGTTGACGGTTGCGTTGACTTGACACTTAAGTTGAGACGAATTTAAGTTGAAAGTGGTTTTTATTTCCGTTAACCGTATCAACGCAATTAAAACATGTTGAAATGCTGGTCATCCGCTCGGTGGCTGTGTTCAATCGTTGAAACAGCTGACTTTTATACCACATCAAACATGGGTTGACCTTCATCTAGGAAAACACAAGCTTCGAATTTTATAATAATGATTCATCATTGAACGTGGCACTTTATGGCTTGAGAGAAAGTTAACAAGAATAACCTATATTTTGGAGTATAAGCAATATTTCATTCCAAAAAATGTCACCTAAAAGCTTCACAATCGCCCCCATTTCGAATACAAAAATATAGGCAGTATGTACCACTAAATTCTGCGTCCCCAAATCATTAAGTGTACCGAATTTCATCAATTTCCCTAAAGAATTGTCGTTGTAAAATATTTTTGTCCGCAGAATTGAACAAATGGACCACTGTGCGACGTCATGTTCCGGAACTACATTCAGGACCATAGCAACATCCCGTTTCAGAAGAGGCTGCAAGTGATCAATCCAGAAGCATTCAAGAACATCAACCAAATCATTGGAAAACAGCCACCAAATTCCAGACATCATCAGTCACAACAACATTGAAGAAACATCAACACACAACAAAGTGAAAGTGTTCGCCAGCTACTTTGAGGGAATCTTCAAACTTAGCCCACCTAATGATCCAGCGTTTATGAATGAAGTTTCATTCAGCAAACCCTACAGCCAAATCCGGAAGGAGTCGCTTTTGGTGACTCCAATTACTGATAGTACAAATCTGTGCAATATAGATGAGAGAGGAGTTAGTAGATATGATTGGAAATTCAAACCCGAAAAAGTCAGCCGGAACAGATGAAGTCTCAAATTACATCCTGAATAGAATAACACATGGAGTGATGATTTGTTTTAACAATCATCTTTATCATGAACAACTGCATCAACAACTGCTACTTTTCCCGAAGGTGGAAAACAGCAATGATCGTGGCCATCACGAAGAAATTCGCTGGTAATTTCTCTTCTGAACAACATAAGTTAAACATTGGAAGAACTATAGCTTGGGAGACAAAATATGTATACAGAAACTCTACCCCAAGGTGGTTTAACAAAAAGCCTATGCTTACAAATCGTAATGATGATAAAAGAGATTCTGCAGCGAAAACGCCATCATCCCGGATATGCAGTTTGGCGTTAGGAAAAACCATCTCACAATCACAAATCACATCACCATAGCACTTAACTACCATCGCGTCATCATTGGATGCTTTCTACATGTCGAGAAATCATTTGACAGCGTATGGATTGAAGCCTCTATCCCCATCATTAACAAAAATTCTTTTGTCTCTTCCAGAAAATTCTTCGTTCAACTTGATAACTGCAAGTCAAGTGAAGAACATCAAAGCCGGATTTTCCCAGGGTTCAAAGCTTCTTCCACAGCCTGATGACATCTAACCAGCCTGTGCTAACTGGATGCGAAAATCTACTGTATGCTGATGACTCCTTTACAATGCCACATCGAGGTCTCCTCTGGCAGCAAAGTTAGGCACCACATCAATAGATTCTAGACTTCTACAAGAAATGGGGGATAAATACCTCTAAATCGAAGCTTTTGTCGAAGTGTTTCAAAAGACCCAGTAGAGGTAGTTGCAGCGCAGCTAACTGCAAAAAACTGGTTCTGAAACTTTCAGACGAATCTACGATAGCACCAAAAAAGAACGTGAGGTACAGAACCATCTACTTCAACGAGATGTTAAAGTTTAACCGGCACTCACGAAACGGGCTGAAAAAGCCAACTGGGCCTTCCACAAGCGCAGAGACGGACTAGGTCAGGCAGTTTCGTTGCACCCAAACATAGACACAGGACCAGCATATCAACAAGGCTGAATGCCACCCAAAACCACATCTTGACAACTGCGACGGACCATGCTGAAGACAATAAAAAAGTGAACCGATTTTTTTTTTTAAATTTTATTTTATTTAAAAAAAAAACATATTTTGTTGATCAAAACTACAGGAAAATTAGTCAAAAAACAATCATTTTATGAAACGAAATATAGGACGGCCGAATTGTTTATACCTGAAAGAGGGCTGAAAAACTTAAGTCCTGTTTTCTGGGACGCCATACCTCTGGGGAAATCCGCCATTTTGGAAAACGTTAATTGATTTATATCTCCGAAACTATCAGTTCGAAGTGGAAAGCAGCCATGACTAAATTTGTTTAAGATAAAATTATTTTTTACTTTCCATCAAAACTTTTGTGTGGACAATATTTTTGAGGTAACGTCGTTTTATTTTTTTGTTTTTTACTTTTTCGCATTTTTCTCATTTTCTAAGAAACGTATGTAACCTGTTCTTATAATAAAATTGTAGAGCACAAAGTTAAACAAATATTAATATATATTTGAAAATAATGCGATATCCAAAAGTTAGAGCTTTTGGAAATTTGGCTGATAAATCGATTGAGCCGATACAGTTAGTACAGTGAAGATGGACTTTTTCGTGGAACGGAATATTGGTAATCTGATTTTTTTAAACATGAAAAAGGCCCGTTAGAAAAGCTTTTTTCCGGGTTTTCGGGATGCCATGACCCTGGCGAAATCCGCCATTTTGGAAAATGCGAATGGACTTATATCTGCGAAACTGAGAGAGTAAAGCTTGTAGGCAATCAAACCGTCTTTCGTTTATACATGCATTTTTTTTCGGTGCGGGCAATAGTTTCAAGGTTATATCGTTTAATTGTTTTTTTTTTTGACATTTATACATTTTTGTCGTTCTCTTAGATCAATAGGTATAGTTTCGGAGATATAGATCCATTCGCGTTTTACAAAATGGCGGATTTCCCCAGGGCCAGTGGTATAGAATCCCGAAAAACAGGACCTTTTTCTAATAGTCTTCTTTGACGTACACAAAATTCAGCCGTCCTATATTTCATTTCACAAAAAAATCTATCTTTCCTGTGCTAAAGCATTAAGCACAATAGCCGGAGAGCTGTCGGTACATGGATGAAAGTTTTGTCACAGAAAGATTAAGGTCAAACACAAAAACTTCACTCTTACGCTCCAGGTCAGAGGTTAAGGTCTTATATTTTTAAAACATTAAAAAGAAGGACCTAATCAATCGAACCTCCACTTTTTAAAAATCTTAGGTTCAAGAAGTCACAATGCGAAAGCCCAGGAAATTATAAATTACTATCTAGTGTAATCTGCTATCTCAGTTCTTAGTTGAAAGTGTGATTTAGTGATATCTGCTCCCTCTCAGACTCTGATTTAGTAGAAACTGCTATAAACTTAAGGCTTCAAGAGTAAATTTAACTTTTATAGTTTATAAAAATTATCTATTCGAAAATATAAACATTACAAAAAACTCATTAAGTAAAGAGAAAGCTGAAAAAAAAAAAACAATTTTAAATCCATAGAAGTTTTTGTTGCTGGATTCTGGACTGGAATATACCTATTAGCCTACGAGTGTGCTTAACAACATTAAACCATGTTTTTTTTTATCAGTGTGCATTGAAGAAATCAGTTTGCCGTCACATGCAAGATTAAAGTGTACGTCCAGAAACCCCAAGCCCCGGAGCCTGGGTGCTCTCATTTTATATGTAAAAAGGGAATAATGCAAGGTAAAAGGAGTAACTGCACCATAAAATATATGCATGTAGAAATTTTGAGCGGTGATAGTATCCGACATGATTACGGCCAGGACAGCAAGCCTTTACGTATGTACCTACATCCCTACATGGAAATGGAAAAATCCCTGCCCATCTCATGGTTATATTATCTGGTGTCAGTCTTGCGGCGCTGTGTATTCAAACCGGGACGCTATGCAATGCAACTGACGGATGACGACGACGTTGCACTATTCGAGCTACATCCAAACCAAAGTGTTAAACCTGGATCTTTTTTAGAGTGCTTTCGCATTTTGGATGCCTTATGGAGAGGTTTCAAGGGATTTGCAATGGATGCGATGATGGTGATGATAATAACGCTGGCTATTTAACGCTTCGAGAATTTTCAGATTTACTCTGCATGGGTGTTGTATATTGATGCGCTTAGCTGTCAGTGCGAGGATGTCAGCTTCCATAATCGAAAATTGGTTCGGATTGGAGTTGGAGTGTGATTAAACTGGATTTCTTATCAAGTAACTGTTAAAAGTGCGCGATATTCTCATCACATCTACATACAAAAATATATTATAGACGAGTGGGTTTTTAACGGTTTGATGGGTAAATGGACGACGCTATAAATATAAAATCACTTGAAGCGAATATACGTAGTAGTTCTGAAGTAGAATCCGTTAATTAGGGCGAACAAAAATTATATCGATTTTGTGGTGAGAATATCCTGCTCCTGGATGCATGAATGGATATTGATTGATAGCTTTTGGTTTTAATGAATTAGGTTCTATGAGACGCATCGCGTTGTGGTGTTAACTTGGTGAAATGCGCTAGGTAATGTTAAATTTTAATGAGAACTTCTTGATGACAAAGAGAAATGCTTAAGCCTAGTACAGTGCTAATGTAGAAAGAAAAATCCTATACAAAAATGACATGACGAAAAAGTTCGTTGTGCTTTTCGTTCTGTGAAACACTTTTCGACCAGCGAAATTGACTATTATACCAGATTGTTTTGACAAGTCTCCACTTCTTTTGGCACATTTTTGGTCGAAACGGTTGACTTGCTGGGCTAAGCCCACACTGGAAGAGGCCGATCAGATCGCTGACAAAAGTTTTACACAGGTTAGCTTACAAGATTTTATAAGCGACGGATGTTTAGGTGACTAATTCCTCTGTAGTTGGTGTATTTCAGAGTATCTTCTTTTTTATGGATTGGGCTTACTATACCGAGGTTCCATTGATCGGACATACTCTCATCAGAACAAATTTTGCAGATGAGTTGGTGTATGTCCTTACCAATTTATCTCCCCTCGATTTGAATATAGTTCGGCATTTGGTTGGTAGCAGTAGGCCATCCGCATTATCAGCCTTGTATGAATTAAGTTTGGATTTCACCAGCCGCACTTCGGTTAGGTCGGGTGGATTAAACTGTTGGTCATGATCGTCGAAGTTGAATGGTGTGTTCTCCCTACTAGCGGTATCTTGTCTTCGCCGCTATGCCAGTCTAGGCAAGCGTTATGTCCAGACCATCAACACTGACTGTGCTGACTACTACCATATTCCCACTATCAACTGGGCAGAGCTTCCGTTCTGGGTTTGTATCTAACGGTAGATCGTTTTATGCTTTGATAATATTTTTGAACATCACCCCTGCCGCTACAATATAGACAATAGACTCGCTTGCCTGCTTCTCGAAGTATCTCTTTTTCCACCTGAGAATTCGGCGTTCCTCTTTTCAGCCCGTAGAGCTCCCGGGCTGCTCTCTTAGTAGCTCGTGTAGGCCTCGTTTTTAGCTGCGTGGGTCAGCCGGCACTCTTCATCCAGCCAAATGTTTCGTTGTGGTCTCCTAGCGAAACCCAGCACATCAGACGTAGCACTTCGAATAGCTTGGACCTCCAAGATACTGAAAGCATGTCTCGCGTCCATCCACACGTGGTCGATTTGGTTGATGGTTTGTTGGTCCCGGGACCGCCAAGTCTCCTTGTGTGTATTGAGGGGTGAGAAACAGGTAGTGCTTGAGAATTTTGAGATAATGGCATTTCGCCCCGCCACCGCAAAGTCTGCCAGCCTGTATCCACTGCCAGAAATTTGTCGTGTAGGCTGTGTCCTCTGACTATCGAACCAAAAATATGCCCTCCTTTCCGAATCATGCGTTTTGAAGACACCAAGAATGATTTTCACAACGATCGTAATTCGGGCACATATCGTACGTTTTCTCCAGGAGATCGTAGAGTGCTTTCTTGGCTGAGTCATTTCTTTCTTAATGGGGTGCACACATCAGAATGATGTTCTTGAAATCGTATTTGATGCGGATTGTGACCAGACGCTAGCTTACACTCCGGAAGCCCGAGACATCTTGCTCAAGTTTTCCCATTATTACAATACCGCAACCAAAGAGCTGCTGACCATGCTCCTTGAAGCACCCACCTTTAGATGTCACACTTCGTGGATGGTTGTTACATCAGCCTTTAGCCTGTCCAGGTTCTACTAATTGTTCACTAATTGTTCGGCTGCGGCTGCCCCTTTTTCTTTAATAAGGACAAGAGCCAGTGTTGTGCCATGTAGACTATAAATGTAGACTAGAAGATTGTCTACATGTAGACAATTCAATGTACACAATTCACAATTGTCAACATAAATTTGTCGACAATGTAGACAATTCGTAAAAACCATTATAATTCATAATTTTTCATACTAAAATTTATTAAACCAAAAATAATAATCTTAAAAAAAAGAACCAAGTTCTTCTATAATACAAAACCATAATTGTAACAACAAGAAAGTCGTGAAAAATCATTTCATCTAAATCTAAACGCATACCTATGTAGTTCTATGTTTATAAAGGTTTTAGGCCCAGTTTCACAGTAACAGTAGTAGCACTTTAGTGCGAAATATAGGACACAAAGTCCCAAAATTCGCAGTGCACACTTGCCTGCATAAATTGCACTTAAGTGTCACTAACTCAGACTGCGAAAATTACGAAAAAGTACCAATATGCGAAACTTTAGTGCAACTTATTCTAGTAAGTGCTCACTGTAAAACTGTCCAGTTTCAAATACATATGTTTTTAATAAGAGTAGGTTCACTGAATCACTTTACTATGGTTCACTGGTCAATTTTTAAAAATCTTTCAAAGTTTGAGGAATTTAGTAATAAAATGATAAAATTCCACTTGCCAGGAAACCTTGAAATTTTGGTTCAGTTATCAAATCATTAACTAATAAATTACTCACATAATTTCGAGTTGTTTATTTTTTTTTATCCGATTTCACTTCTTTTTTGCTAAGATATTGGGGCATATGAATATGCGAATATGTCGCAGATAGACCCAGCTTTAACTAAACTACAGTTTAATAGCCTTTTCACACCAAACCCAAAACCCGGTTGTCGCGAAAATATTGGTTTTGGCTGACAACCTATATCGAAAACACAAGTTTTCCCATACATTTATGCTTAACCACAAGTTTTGATAAAACACAAGTTTTAAATAAAACCTGTCCAAAACATGTTGGATTTGCAGGATGAACTAAACAAACACACCTTGTGAAACATTCAGCGCTCAATTAAATGTCATATAAATAGCTGATGGGTTGCTGCCAGGAAAAAATATTTTTTCTGCTGGAACACAAGAGAGCGCGACACAGTGTCGCGCATCCTAAATACTATGTGAAATTGATCGGCTAAGAAATAAATTAATAATAACGAATCAGGTTGATTGTATTTACATTATTAAATTCCAATATTAATAAGTTGTCTTTTAATTGCACATAAAACATTTGATTTTTCCCTTTTCTGTGGCACTGACAATTTTCAAAGCGGTGCGTCCCTTCCTCGAAACCATTGTGTTTAAGCAAAACAAATGAAATGTCAAATGAAAACTTGTAAATTTTCGGTGTGAACGCTTTTCAAGTTTTCGTAAACCAATTGCCGAAAACCAGGTTTTGGGTTTGGTGTGAAAAGGCTATAAGGCAATTTTGGCTGAATTATAAGAGAACGATTTTAATTAGAAACTGGGGTTTTATATTTTTATAAGATAATTAACTTGGTATACTACACAAACAGCTTCAAATATTTTGAAATGATAAACTTAAAAAATAGAATCAACGTCTGAAAATTCAACTAAACCTATGTTTTACTTAGACACACCCCTAAAATGAGTGAATACGCCCCATTGTTTTTATTCGATGCACTATGAACACGAGCATCTCTAAAGGTAAAAGGTCATTATTCAACGTCAAAGTTCGTTACCCATATAATTGATACAAAAATCTGAGAAAATGGGGAGGTAGGTTAGGTGCCACTCCCCCTGAATGGAAAATCTGCAGTTTTCATTTTTTACCTTTATACTATACCCAACTAACATTTCAGCTTCGGTTCGGCTTAATAGAATAGGCTTTAGAAGTTCCATAAGACATTTGTAAAGTTTAGTTAAGCATAAAAAGGAGAATGTTATACAAGCTAATATAGCTTGTATACGTGATTTCGGAAAATCTTCTTTTAAACTTATTCGCAGATCTTTTAAAAGTAGCAGATTGTATAAAAGCCTAAAGAAGCCGATACGAAGTTTTAACGAGCGATATTGGAAATTCGAATGACACTTCAACTTGACCGATAGCTTCGGACATGGTTGTATAAAAGTGAAATACAAGTCTTAAGGAAGATGAACAAAAATAAATAAAAAAAAAGAAAGATAAATTTGTATTTTTATTTTTTAATGTGATTTTTACTGCATTTTATCTGAAATCAAGTATCAAATTCAATTATTTATTAATAATAGTATTGGAAATAATTACAAAACATAAATTATATTTTTACCTTACTAGGGATCGAACTCGGGAACTCCTACGTGATAGTCCATCACTCTAACCACTCAGCCATCTTAGATACAATTTGGAAGATGCAAAAACTTAATCAGCCTTTTCCCTTTTTAAAACTTTAAATTTTCCTTAAATAAATCCGAGCTTCTCTAAAAATTTTCACACATGAACAAGATTTCTTTCTCTCTTATACATTTCGCGTGAGGAAACAAATGTACCTAATCGTTTTGTTTAGCAGTCCCCTTGCTTCATTTTCATTTCAATAGTCTTAAAATAAACTAAGTTATAATGCATATTTTTGATAATTTCAATCCGAAAAAACACGGCCACTTAAGCACGATTAACAGAAACAAGGTGTGCTCAATAGGGGTGTGACGTTACAATCACCTGCTTATGTTCTTTTTTTTTCTATTTTTAAACTGCTCATTAAGAATTTAAAAACAATTTATTTAAGTACTTAAATTAATTATGGTCTTGACTTTAAATAGAACAAAAACATAAAAGCTGAAAAAGTAGCTTTCCGAATGCTCAAAAAGACAAATCAAGTAAAATGAATTATCTTTCTTTCCACGTGTGCAATTTATTCAATATACACTTACTTACTTTTGATGGCACTCACAGCCGAGGATGGGCTTCGGCCTCAACTAATAAGCCCCTCCAGCCAGCTCTGTCCCTAGCTAGCCGCTTCCAGTTGCGCACACCGAGTGCTTTGATGTCGTCATCCACTTGAGTGCGCCACCTGTTATGGGTTCTTCCTCTGCTGCGTACCCCATCGGGGTTGGATTCGAAGACTCGTCGGGCAGGTGCGTTATTGTCCATACGCTCCACTTGCCCCAGCCATCTCAGCCGCTGTATTTTCAGCTTTTTGACCAGGTCAACGTCGCTGTATAGCCCGTATAGCTCGTCGTTGAATCTTCTCCTCCATACTCCTTGGATACACACCGGGCCGAAAAACACACGAAGAATCTTCCTCTCAAAGCACCCTAGCAGATTTTAATCCGAATCTTTTAGTGTCCATGCTTCTGACCAATAAAGCAGGACCGGGATGATTACGGTCTTGTATAAAGTCTCCTTGGTTCTCTGAGAGAGGGCCTTACTACTTAAATGTCTTCTTAGACCGAAGAAACAGCGGTTGGCAAGAGTAATTCTTCGCTTGATCTCTGCACTGATGTCGTTCTGCGATGTAATAGTGGAGCCCAGGTAGACAAAGTCCTTGACAACTTCGAAGTTATATCGGTCCATGGTGATATTTTGCCCGAGTCGACGATGTTGAGATTCCTCTCTCGATGACAGCATATACTACGTCTTTTCCTCACTAACCGCCAATCCCATTCTAGCCGCCTCTGATTCAATGCTCGCAAATGCCCCTGCCACAGCTCGCTTCGTTCTGCCGACAATGTCAATGTCATCCGCATATGCAAGCAATTGAACGGACTTTTGATAGATTGTACCGCTGGTGTTGACATGTGCGTTGCGTACAATTGCTTCAAGAACGATGTTGAATAGGTTGCATGATAACGCGTCGCCTTGCATCAATCCTTTCTCAACATCAAAGGAATCGGTGGTCTTCTTACCAATTTTGACGGAGCAGCGAGATTTCTCCATCGTCATCCTGCACAGGCGGACGAGTTTGGCAGGGCAGGACTCGACATGGCTCTGTATAATTCGTCCCTTTTAACGCTATCATACGCGACTTTAAAATCGATAAAAAGGTGGTGTGTATCGATCTGGAATTCCCGGGATTTTTCTTAAATCTGTCGGAGTGTGAACATTTGATCGACGGTTGACTTGCTTGGCCTAAAACCGCACTGATAGGTGCCGATCAGATCGTTAACAAAAGGTTTAAAGCGGTCACACAGGATGGCCGACAAGATTTTATAAGCGACGTTAAGGAGACTAAACTAACTAACTCCGACCAAATTTTGCAGATGAGCTGGTGTATGCTCCTAGCCAATTCATCTCCCGCTGATTTAAATAGTTCGGCTTGTAAGCCATCCGCACCAGCAGCCTTGTACGACTTAAGTTTGGATATCGCCAGCCGCACTTCGGTTAGGTCGGGTGGACGGAACTCTTGGCCATCATCGTCCCGGTTGAATGGAGCGTTCTGCCTATTAGCGCCATCTTGGCTGTCTTAGCCATTAAGCAGTCTAGAGAAGTGTTCTTTCCAGATCCTCAGCACTGACTGTGTGTCTACTACCATATTCCCACTCTCATCTCGGCAGGCTTCCGTTCTAGCCTTGAATCCTTGGGTGGATCGCTTCACCCTCTGATAAAATTTTCGAACATCTCCCCTACCGCTACAACCCTCAATAGACTCTACCGCCCGCTTCTCGTGCTCTCTCTTTTTCCTCCTGAGAAGTCGGCGTTCCTCTTTTCGTTTCAGCCCGTAGAGCTCCCGGGCCACTCTCTCAGCAGCTCTTGTTCGAGTCTGCAGCATTGCCAGGTAGGCCTCGTCCTTAGCTGCATGCGCTAGCCGGCACTCTTCATCGAACCAGGGGTTTCGTTGTATTCGCCTAGTGAAACCCAGCACATCAGAGGCGGCACTTCTGATGGCTTGTTGACAGTGTTCCCACTGGTCCTCTGCACTTGATGCTGGTGGCGGACCTCCTGAGAGATTAAGAGTTTCGTGGTCTGCAAAAGTTCTGGCGGTCTCTTGCGATTCAATATACATATATAATTATAAATATGAGAAGAGTTTTTTTAAAAAGCTTCTTTAAAATGACTTATACAAATTCGAGCTTCTTTATTATAAATGGACATATTGGCCGTGTTTGGGTACGTCGCCAATGGTATCTAGATTTGTTCGTGTTGTTGTAATGCCTAAAGAAAAAACCAGCCGACGAACCAAACAGCTGATATCAAAAAGAAATCTAGGCTATCCCAAAAATGTTCGGATCTGTTTGGATTAAGGCTCTCCCAAACCAACGCGGAACATTCACTATGCAGGGCGAATCATTCACAATCATAAAAAATAACTGACAAATAAATAATGCTAAACAACGAAAAAACTGCTGTTGGCGAATGTTCCGCGCTGCTTTCGCGTTGGTTTGGGAGAGATACTTCATACTAACAGCTGATATCTCACCTGTTTATTTTTTCCGTTTTTATTTGGTTTGGTTACATACACGGTTTTGGTCGTTCGAAAACGTATCAGATGCTAAAGTAGATATCATATGTCTGCCTACCACCCGAACGTGGCCATTCTTTTATGATTCTTTAGTAAGACTTAACAAGCCGTATCGTATTATTCAATAAAGCTTATTGAAAATGGTTACAGAAAACTTTTAAAGGCAGCACCTTATATAAAAATTTTATGCAGCCTTTTTAAAGTGACATCTTAAATCATCTTCTGTAATATAAATTTTAGAAGCCTATTCGAGTGACAGCTCACAAACTCGGTAAGTCTTCTTTTTTTTTCTTATTTCTATTTGGCTTTAAAGAATTAGTTATCCAGCTCGTTACATGTCTAAGAAATTTAATTCCGCTGAAGGCCGTACCGAAGCTTTATATAAAGTGAAACCTGCGGCACATCAATATTTTTAAGCTAAAAGAAGCTGAATTGTTAGTTGGGTATGAACTTCAAATCATATCACTCTACCGAATTTAATTTTTCCTTAGAGATCGGAAGTGCTTCATAATTGATAACGATTCTAAGAGAGTTAGTGGATAGGATACCACACCCCTAAACGGAAGACCTCAAATTTTCGATTTTTCTTTTGTGTAATGCACTTCAAGACTTACCGGTCAACCGTATTCATAATCCTACAGCAGTCCGAAGAGCTCTTTTAATTGAAGAATGGAATAACTTCCAAAGTTTCATAGAAACAAAATATTTTGATAACAAAATAAGCTATGAGTGATTTTAAAAAGCATCAGTTGGAAGAAGAAAACAACTCCCGGTTTTATTTCCACCCACGTGTTTCAAACTATTATTTTAAACCAACGCAACGGCCTAAAACCAAGATATACTTGGTAAACCAGATAATTTGATCTAGGTAGAAATTAACTGTCAACATTTGGATGGGAACAATATTCTGTAAAAAAGATAATTTTATCTCACGAATTTGATGCGGAAAGTGTAGAAATAAACCTGGTACGCAGGGACAAGTCATTTGTGATGTTTAATTTAATTATTTCCCACGTTCACGCAAGTATTTATAAAAGGGTGTTCATGTTATCATCTTGCGGAAAAGTTTATTTTTCTGCAAAGTGGAAAATTATCTCGTTGCATGAATACCCTTATTATAAAAAAATCGTACCGGGCGTAAAACCAGATATACCTGGTAAACTAGATAATTTTATCTCGTTAGAAATGAACTGTCAAAACTTGTATGGCGAAAATATTCTGCAAAACAGATAATTTTATCTCACAAATTTGTTGCGAAAAGTGCAGAAATAAACCTGATAACTGGGATAAGTCATTTGTGACGTTTAATTGGATTATTTCCCACGTTTACGCAAGTATTTTTAAGGAGGTGTTCATGTAAACATCTTGCGGAAAGTTATATTTTTCTGCCTAGGCGGAACATTATCTCGTTGCATGAATACCCTTATTGTTATTATAAATTATTCAACCACTTGTCTATCGGTTGTAGTAGGGCTTTTTGGAATGATTTTATTTGTGACATTTAAGTTATTGTTTACATTGTCGACACATTGTCTACATTTTCGACCGATTGTCTACGTTGAAATGTAGACAACTAAAGTCGACACGTAGAGGAACAACACTGGACAGGACGTTCCACATGCAGATCCGAAATTCGTTGTCCTTGGTTCGTTTGCTTGGGTCATTAACATTAAAATCATCAATATCCGACAAAACAAAAGGTGGGTTTAAATCCTCCATAAATTACAGAAACGTCGATTTCACCTATAGTGTCACACTAAAATTGAGTTAACTTCAGTATAATTCCACTCAATTCCACTCCGTACCATTTGTCCACTTAAACAATATAAGAAAAAGTTTAAAAACAACTTTAACAAAAAAATAACTAAGTCAACTTATCCTATTTTAAATTTCAAAGATTTTACCATAATAATTGGATACAAATTCAATACTATTTATTCCAAGGATATAAAAGTTTAAAAAAAAGCGAGTTAACATTCTTGCATTAGCTCATTCCTGAAATGCATTTCTTAGATTCCTAATAGAACGGAAAATGTGTCGATTCACATTGAGTCTTATATACTTCACATGAAAGGAAACGTGTTCAATTCTAACAATGAACGACGGCACTATGGCAAGCCAACAGAATAAAAAATAAAATAAAAAAAATACAGAAACTGTCACTGATAAGGAATTTTCCATTGAATTTCCTTCGACTGCACAAATTTATTGAGAATCATTTTCTCTGGAAATTCATACCAAAGCCAAGCCAAAGCCAACGCCATGGCAATGCAGAAGTGCAGTGAGAGAAAATCGCAAGAGCTCATTAAAGTGAAACACATACATACCTACATTCTTATACTTTACCTATATGACGATTGAGAGCTTTCTTTCCGCCGGAAGTAAATTTTTTTTCTTTACGCTTAAGTGAGTTCGTAGATATAAGGAAAATGAAATGCGAGAGAGGTTTCGAAACATGAACTCAATTAAAATCCAATGAATGGCGGTGGATATAAATAAATAAAATCGATAATCCGAGAATAAAGTCGCTTCGTACCTATTCGTGGTTCACGTGCACTTATAAGATGGCAGATAAAATAATGAGTAATCGTATTTAAAATGAATGCGGTGGCGGAGGAAGAGGGTACAAATTGTGTTTAAGCTTTTAATGGTATTTATAATCTTATATGTGAAGCATTTAACTCGATTAATGATATATTATTTTTTTTAAGGATTATTAAAGTGGACAAATATACCGAACAAGAAAATCTTTCCTGAGATGATAATGAAATGAAAAATTTAAATAATTCTTGTGTACGTAGGCTATGGAAAGTCTTGACACAAACATTTTTAGGTTAAATGTGTTTTGAGAGAATGGTCACGCTGGTAATTTTCCATTATTTTGTATAACTCAAAAACCAGCAAGTCAAGTAAATTTAAAAATTTTAAGATTTAAATTGCATGTACAAGTTTTACATAACTAAGTCCATGGATATTAAAAAAATGTTCTAAAACATGAAATATTCTTTTTTAATTGCCAAAAATCCTTAGCTATAGTAGGAGCTAAACAAAACGGATACCACTTTATTTTCTGAAAAAAAAAAAATTAAATCGTTTAAGTGGTTTTTGAAAAAATATTTTTTGATGTATAAAATTTTGAATTTATTTTTTTTTAAATTTTTGAAAAAAAAAAAAAAAATTGGAAAGCGAATTTAATGATATTATTACTGCAAAGTTAAAATTTTAAGTTCAAAGAATGTCATTCATCCGTTTTTTTAAGATCGCTTTTTTTAAATCAAAAATTTATAATATTTTTTTGAAAATTTTTATATTCAAAGTTATAAATGCTTTTTATAGAAATTACTTATCGACCAGGAGCCGACAGCAAATTTTGGGAGTGAATGAATAACCAAAATATGAGTATGAACCTTTAATCGATTTTTTTTTAAACTTTGTTTTGTTGATATTTGCGTTTTATAAATCTCCAAGAAAAATCCGTTAAGTTCTTCTTTTAAAGTTAACATATAATATATTCTTTTGGTCGGATTGTCAAGATTAAGACACTTGGACTTAACAAACATGACATAGAGCATCAAAACTTTTTATATTTTTTAAATTTATCGAAGTTGTAATACCTCTGAGAAAAAAATTTAAAAAAAAACCCATTTTGAAAACCCCACCATGCGTAAGGCTGACAAAACAAAAATCGGCCAGACTTAAATTAACATTTGACAGGACGAATCTATACATTGTCATATAAGGGTGGTCCAAATACAAGTTTATTTTGAAAAATAAAACAAACTAACAACCATCAATAATAATTTTTGGTTAATTATATTGTTTTAAGAAAGAGCAAACCTTCCCATTATTAGGGTATAATAATTCTCTCACCCCGATTTTGCAAGACCTTGTTTATTGTTTCTGGCTCTATCTCATGAATGACCCGTAAGATATTTCCTTTAAGGGTTTGAATTGTTTCTGGATTGTTGGTATTGCATCGATTTTTCAGGGCACCCCACAAAATAAAAATCCAACGCGACGGAGCACAGTGGGTCCAAACTATGAAAAAGTGGTCATGGGGCTGTAACTTTTGATCTAATGAACGGATTTCAAAACTGTTTTCGCTATATTGTTTCTAGGAAAACATAGAATTTAATTTAGTTAAAAAAAAATTCCCAACATTTTTCAACGAAAAACTCAATAAGCTTTCATTCGAAAAAATAAATAAAATTTATTTTTTTTACTAATTTTGTCTTGCATTTCATGGGCAGTCTGCTTTACTTTATGTATTCAGTATTTTCATCGTTGATTTAGTCTACCTAATAACACTTTTAACAAGGCAAATATCACCCATAATCCCCCCTCCTCCTTTGCAGATTGGCAAAAATGCTTCTTAAAGGGTTTAAATTACAAAGATGGTGCTGTAGGGAACGCGGTCGGATCCAAATTTTTAAAAATATTACTCACAATGAATGCAGCTTTCATTCTAGACTACCTAGAAAGCTTGCATATGTAAGCATTTTTTTAAAAACCTTTTCAAAGTTGAAGTTTAATTTTCAAAAATTGTTATAAAAAAACGTGTTTTGGAATTATTCAAAAACATTATTTTGAAATTTTTTTTCGATATAATTTTAAGTCTTCAGTATCTTAGCAACAAAATTTATTTCTAGAAAATAACGCAAGAAATGAGCCAGACATATGAGTTCAAAAGTGACTAAAAAAAACATATATTTTTTTTTGTGAAATAGTGCCTGTTTGAGACGTTGTATCTTAGAAACCAAAACATGTAGATAAAAATAACTTGCAGATTATGAAAGAAGGGTCATTTATATACGCAATCCAAAAAAAATCTATGCAATCCAAAAAATTTCGTTCCAAACGCTAAAAAAAAATAACACCCGATGACCGGAATTTTGTACTAGTCGACCCACTGTAAGGCGCGCGGCGGCCGGCGGCCGGCGGCGTGGCGCCATTTAATCGCAATTCCGAGGGGACCAATTGACATCACCAAATCGACAGATAACACGATTGTCAAACTTAGAGCGTTAAAGATCGATTGTTTGATGGTCTGTGATGTTGCAATTTTTGTATGTTTACATAGGTATGTAGAGCTGGCGGCCAAGAGAATCCTCCCCAATGGTCCAATGAGCGCTGTAGTGCGCCGGCGATGGTTTGATATCGTTTGACCTGTTTATAAAAGCGGTTTTTTAAAGAAATAAAAAAGAAGAGGATTTTTGGATAGACCGCCTCCTAGTGGTTCATCGCCATGATCATATGACTTCGGCTGCCAAGCTAGGCATTTTGCTGACATTTTTATTGGATTTGGACATAGGAAAAACACTCAATAGTATCGCAGTTCTCGTCTAGAACCATCTAAAATTAGCCAAACTAGGCAGCTTGTTGACTGGTATTGAAGCGAAAACCGACCTAATCGTCCGGCCCTAGTGCAGCATGACCTCCCTTCAAAAAACAGTTGTCTCCTATCCTATTTTGCGGCACTTTGAATATATGTTGTAGAGGATGAAATTCAGCGTCAATACCAGCAATAAAATTTCATGAATTAATTTATTCCCACTTATCTATATTATGTTTTCTATCTTTCCTAGACTATTACATTGATCGGTTTTTAAGGAAGAAAATAGTGCAAAAAAAAACCGAAGTTAATCATTTTCCTTTCTTAAGGAAAGAAATCAAACCTTTGATCTTTATTTCGGAAATTTCCTTATGGTCGGCAAGAAAGGCCTTAGCAAAAGAATGTGCCTTCTATCTGGCCAAACCGGAACATTTGCAGAGCAAATGAAAGACTCTTTCCTTTTCCTGCTGGTCTCCACAAATACTATATTGAGTATTGTAGGGGATGCTCAGCTTCGCCTCATGCTCTCCTAATGGCCAGTGTCTAGTGCATGTTGCAACGATCCTGGCTATGTTTCGCATGGGTCTACATATTAGATTAATAGTTCAGGATTTATTATAGGTCGGCCAAATCATTACAGAAATGATGCTGTTGGTTAAACAATTCCACTTCCGATTGCCCTTCATAACTCCGAAGGAATGCTGACTCTTTCTAGAATTGAGTTATGAGGGGCTGATCCTTACCTGGTCAGCCCGTCAGCTTGTTCATTCTACTCCATGCCACTGTGACCCGGATCCCAGACAAGAGTGACCATGAGGTTAATGTTCAGACTCGAAAGCTCATCCTGGCATGGTACAGCAATGCTAAGATGAACTTTCGAGTGTAGGATGATGTAGCTGAGTTAATAGCTTTAAAAGCCGCTTGACTGTCTAAGAAAAAAAGCCATGTTTCGGTTCTGATTCTGATCGTGTTAAAGTATAACTTGCATGCTTGCCAGCAACAAAAACTCAAGCCGCCGAAACATCCAATTCCAGTTTCTGAAGTATGTAATAAAAACGTTGTCCATGTATTTTCCAGCGTTCATTTTTTGTCGACTTAGGTATATGATATTTCAAAATAACATTTAATTACAAAAACAAAAACTTTAAAGAGGACCACCCGTTATTAACCTTTGCATCGAAAGTAAAAAGGAAGGAATTGTTGATATTTAGCTAAATAAAACAGACAACAATAGAAAAGTTTGGACTGTTAAGTATAGAGATTCTTTCTTTAGTCGCACTACAAGAATGTGGAATGCTTTACCAGGCACTATTTTTCCCTGCCATTTTGATATTCAAAGGTTCAAAACCAATGTGCACCGGCATCTCCTCTTCAATCCTTCCCTATTTTCCTAAAGCTCGCACTGTGTTTAAACATTTTAAGGGTACTAAGAACCCCTTAAGTGCGCGCTTGATAAAAAAAAATTATACCATTGTGTTCTTTTTGAAATACTTTGAAATTATTAAACTGGTTTTCGTTCGGTATAGTTTTCTTGAAACTTGACTTTAGACCTATCTTTTAGATCAATTGTGCCCCCATCTTGAGCTGAATGAGATTGCTCACTTTAAGCTCATCCTCCAAATTTAGTTCTTTGATAAACTTAAGTATTTGGAGTATTTTCAATGAGCGTAGGTCCCTCTCCACTGTCTGGTGACTTCCTGTGTCTTTGATGGACGAGTGCGTGTCATTTGCCTAACATGTGGTCAGGTGTTTCCTCCTAAGATAAGAATACTGAGATGTCTTTTAAGTTTGCAGTGTCCAGAAACTAGACCCGTTATTTTTCTAAAGCTATTACTGCTGAGGTTTATTCAGGCTTTGTAACGTTCTTGGTTGTTGTTTCCAAGAAGTTAGGCCTGTTTCATTTTCGAGAGTTCTTTCCAAATTTTAGATCTTTTTGCCTCCTCTTCTGATTTGATCTTGTTCAAGGGGTTTGTTGATCTTATTTTGGCTAAGGATTCGGCCTCCTCATTACCTTCGAAACCCATGTGACCCGGTACCCAATAGAGTGAGACATTGTTGTTCTTTCCCCAGTTCTTTTAACCTCCCCAAGCATTCCCATTCCAGTTTTTAGCTAATGGCGTAGGAGCTCAACGCTTTAAACGCGGCTTGGCTATCTGACATAATGGTAATGTTCTGGTTTCAGTAGTTTCTTTCGAGGTTATGTTTTGCACATTTACCTATGGTGTTTACCTCCACCTGGAAAATGCTAGTGGACTGTCCCATCGCACAGTGGCGCATATTGACTTTTTTGGTTGCAAAAATCATAGCTCCTAAAAAAATAAAGATATCGAGATTATTTTTTTTCAGCTTGAAGGAAAATTCCAAAGCTATAAATTTTGTAAATTCTAAGAAAAAATATTTACAGGGTGTTCCAGAATTTTCTGCTGAAATACGACTTTCTCCCAATAGGAAATGCACTTAATATTTTACCTCAAAAAATGTCAATAGTAAATAACTGAAGTAAGAACAGCGTGCCTTACTGTCAAACAAAGTCACAGTGGTGCATAAAAGTTAACAAACAATAATTTTTTTAAATATTTTTGCATGTGTACCAAAAGCCTTTTTTTATTATTTTACTGAACATTAGAGTGAAAATATACTAGTTCAGTGGTACATTTTAAGTCAAGGTATAGAGATTGTGTGAAAAGTGCTATAAAATAATAAAATTTAAGGAAAATGCTTTATTTTTATTTTTTTCCAAAAAAGTAAAAGTAGTATTTTACTTTACAATAAAACTCAAATGTTGATGTTTGCAGTATTTGCAGAGTATTTAAAAACTAGTTCAATAGAAAGAGTAGACGAAAAAAAAAACAGAACCGTTTAAATTTTGTTTGTGTTGGAAATAGTTTTTTTTTTATTTAGTGGAACATCAACATTATTAGTTATAATAAATAAAAAAAAAAAACAAAAAACTAAATTTCTTGGAAACTTTCGTCAAAGTCCGATGTAATTTCTAATAAACTTATCATTTCTGGAGAGTATCGTGCTTTGAGGTCTTTTTTAGTTCTGACATGCCTTAACGAAGAAATAAGAGGGTCCGATGAGGCTGAAAACATGTTAAATAGATCTTCATTCTGTCGCATCCTTGAAACCTTGCACGTATTTTGGTACCTATATTTTGTGTAGTCTTTTTTTTTTTGGATTCCTGAGCCTCTTCTGACAGTTCTGATACTCGATTCTACTTTGGCCATGAGCAGAAATTGTATGAAGAGTAGGTGTAAGTTACTTTTCGGGATAGTTTTCTTTCAATAAATTGCATTGCATAAACTCCAAACTTTGAACAGTCAACATTCTCTCCGCAGTTTAGAACCTTAAGTATCACTTGAAGCCTTCTTATCACCTCCATATTGACTCCAGTTATACGAGCTGTTACATCTGGTTCTGCGAAAAATCTTCTCGATGTATTTTCATCGTGAGTGTTTCCAAATCCTTGTTTTGAATTCCAGGGATCTGATTCTGGCATGTATTGGAGATATTCCATACTCGTTATTATGCTCATCATTTGTCGACTAGCCATACTTATGTCCTGATTCTTTATATTTGAGGTAGTCAAAAAATGACCGGAGGACCATACAATATTTATTATGTGTAGTTAAGAATACATTTTTACATGTAAACATAATGTTTTTATGACCACTTGCATTTTTAAGGACATAATAAAAAAAATCCCATTTCAGCCATAAATTAATAAAAATAACCTTCTTTAATAAAATCTCTCTAAATCGCAAACAGACAAAAACTGGCAGCTGATTTTCTTAGTAAATACTTCAGAAATACTCAAAGATTTAATTTCCGTTGAGTTTAGACCAAGTACTCTTAAGGGTTTTTTTATGACTAAACTTAAAGTCAACAAATTGAGTCAAAAATAGTTCTCCGAAAAGCTTAAAAAAAAATGCATCATAATTGTAATAAAAACGGTCCTTTTTACAAGCGCAATTAAAAAAAAATATAATTTTGAAACTAGGTTTTTAGATTTTAACGCCGAATCTCTGAAACTTTTCGAAAAAAAATATTTTTTCTTTGATTTTAAAAATAAGGAAACTTTGACTAACTGTATCATCCGAATCCTTCGACCGATTTTAAAATTTCTTTCGGCTTTTGAAGCATTCAATATTCCCTAATCCAGTAAATAAATTAGTTTTGGAGACTAAGCACACACGAAAATTGAATTTGCAAGCACTTTTGCAAAAAGGCGCCAAAGGGGTTCTTTGCCCAAATATACCCGCCCAGTCTCCCTTCAGACGTTCTCAATCCATCAGTAAACCATTTGATGGCGTTTGCTTTAAAAATGTAGTTCTCGAAACTTACAAGATGCGCGAAACATTTTAATTATTATTTAGTTCTTTTATTAAAAAACAACGGCAACACATTAATTACAGTAGGATGGAGGCGTTTATACAAGTTTTGTTTCGTAACCTCATTTGTAATTTTGTTTTCGACCATCGATTCAGCAAATGTGTATTTAATGCAACCTTTTTTGAGAAAGGTATTTGCAATATTTAATTTAATTTTTCAGAATTTACAGACAAAAAAAAACTTTCCTGAATAACGAAACTTCATTTCCGTAAGTTCTATCAAAAGTTAATTCAATTTGAGTTTTAAATAATAAAGCAATCTCCTTTTAACTTAAATATATATTATTTTCAATGAGTTGTTTGTTTTTGACGGTGACGACTGCCTTTGCTTTATGTAATTTCCATTGAGGAAACCTTATTTAAAACAAAAATTGTAAATTCAATGAATACGAACATAGCTTCCAAACGCAGGCATTTAAGGTAAATAACCTCTTGTCTCTCTTGTGATGCAAGAATTTAAATTCAATTAACACTGAACAAAAAAAAAAAAACACCTTAAACAACATAAATATTAAATTTACTTAAAGCCAACATACCGACTATGCAACAAATAAATGTTGTCCCATATGAGAAAGGAAGTTTATTGAAAAAGCAAAACCAAACCTTCTGCATAACCACACAAATGTTAAATAAGGTCATAAAATTTACACACACAAGCCTTGCCGTATTATATCCCAATCGAGCTCCTCTCGAAAACCCCTTTAGCCGAAAACTGTAAACTTAACATATTGCCACATGTTAAGCAGTTAACTGTAAATCTACTTCTAAAAGCAGGCAGATTTGTGCCCCGAAGACGAGAGAGGGTGTTTTGCACCTATACCGAACGATATACCTTATAAAATATCCAAACGATTTCAGAATTCAATTTTGGAAGGCTATAACAGCGAGGGGGAGCGAGTGGGGTGAAGCTGATGGAGAAAGCATCAGTTAATTTATTTACTACCAGAAGGGCCTCTGTTTTCTGTAGGTCGAGACACCCTTTACGACTTCTGCCGTCACAATCTCATAGCCTTGGCTGAGCTGGGCTGAGAGTCCTCTCCGGGGGTATTTTTCGTGTTTGTGTCAAGTGCATCGGTAAAATTGAAATTCAATTTACAATCCGTTTTCATGAATATCGAATGAGAGGACAAACACCGTTACGTTACGGCAGCAGCATTCCAAAGCTACGAGACGAGTAAACTCAAGTTGATATAGGTCGTAAAGGTGTAGGTAGGTATTTGGAGGCATCAGGGCACCTGTTCTTCTTCTTCTTCTTCTTCCTTCATCAGGATGCAAGTCAATTTCAATTTTCTCTCGGTTAAAATGCCTTCCGGTCACTGGGTTCTTGTAGTCTTAATTTCGGATCTTGCAATCGCCTTGATTGGATTGCATATTCAATTAGCTGGAAATTCGTTGTATTGAACAAATTGTATATATTTTCAATTTCGAAATTCACTTTTGTTCTTGTGCGAGTGTGTGACAAATTTCTCAGAATAATAAAGGAATCTAGTGAACTGTGATGCGAGCCAATAGACAGAGAAGAAACCATTTTTGTTAACTTCCTTAACAAAAAAATATTTATGGTCCATAAAGGTTTTACACAACCGTTGGTTTATTTTTTTTTTTAAGAATTTAAGCAAACAGAAGAAACAATTTTAATTGCTACGTAAATTCGGAAGGACTATGATGGCCCCTGGGGCACGTGTTGTAAGAAGAAATCTGTGCGGAAGAGGTTTTGTAAATAGAGATTCTAAAGATTTTGCTTAATTGAAAGTAGTGGAATTAGTCTATAGCATGTAAGGAAAGAGGAAGAACGTAGATTACTGTTTAAATGATTGCTGTTTGTTTTGTAAACTGGTATCAATTTCAAGGGGATCATTGGCATACAGAGAGTCATTAAGTTAATTGTGAACGAAATTCGGTATCAGAAGAAATGTTCTATCGTGGAATTTTAGAGGTCCTTTCAAAATCTACCAACCCTACTATACCATAAGACAATCCTTACGACCGTCTCAGTGTGAATTGCCCGTTTTATTGGGGTTTGATAAATCAACATATTGCGAGAATTGTAAATTATAAGGAACGGGTTCTGCACAAGCTGTTTTGTCACCAATTTAAATAAGATTTAGACAATCCTTACATATAGAATATCTACTGAAAAGCTAAGATTCTTCGGATACAGGACGAAAGCAAAGAAAGAAATCAGTGGCGCAGATAGGAATGAAATAAAGGGGAACAATCTCCTTCACGAGTCTACAACCCAAATGGAATGGACAACAAATCCAGGGTATCAACTTTGTTGACTTACAAACATAAAAAACTCTTTCAAAGAATCTATTTGAATTACCAAAAGTGGGCTATCCTATACTTTACCTTGATTGATTTTGTTTTTCAGCTTCGAAGTTTCGAATCTCTAGCACAATATCTTAATAGTCCAAATTTATTTACAAAATAACAAATCATAAAAATAGGAACAATTGATGTTGAAGTAGGAGTTCAAAGGGTAGCTTGCAATATATGCATTCAGGGGGACAGTAGTGTCCACAAATTTTTCCCAAAACCCACCTATGTCAACCAAACTCCTGCTCTCAGCGCCCCGTGACGAAGATCGGGTGTCTAGTATCTCAAGGGGCAGTAAGCGAGAGATGGAAGAGAAGTGTCCCCAATATGACATTTTTTATTTTATCCATCAGGCATAAAAAAAATAAATCGGGTGGCACAACGGCTCATGAAGAACCAGGGCCTAGTGACTGACAATTCGCAACCATTCCTGTGTGCGCCTTTCGACAGGAATGGAAGGGACCTACAATTTTATGCCGAATCCGAACGGCTAGACGAGAAGCACTTATTCGTGACAAGTGATACTCTTGGATTTGTCAATTCCTCGCAAGAGGCAGTAGCCCTGAAAAAAAAACTTTTGTTTTTAGGTGGACGAGGCTGGGAAGCGATCCCAGACCTCCAGCGTGACAGTCGAACGCACTAACTATTACGCTACGGGCTACTACTTATCCATCAGGCAATACCGAACGAAATCCCCAGATGGCGCAACGGTGGCGTGTACAGTTCCGGGCAGGCTACTTTGTAGACACCTTATACGGACTACTTCGTCATATTCAGGTGTCCAGGATATACCGGCTTCTCATCATTGGAGTTATGCTAAGGATCTGGTCCTCCAGGTTGGGATTCGTGCCCTAAGGGTGACTTCCCGGCCACGTTAAGCTTATCAGTTGCGAAGCAATAGCAAGCCTTAGATACGAACGGATTAACTGTTGATGAACCAAGCAAGCGGAATGACAACAATGCATTTCGGATCTGTACGTGGAACGCATTGTCCGTTTTAAGCCCACGTACAGTGAAACAATTAGTGGACGCCCTAGACTGCTGCAAAACAGACATCACCGCCATCCAAATAGTACCTGTACGATGTAATGAACCGGGCATACGTATGATGAAAAATTGTTATATTTACTACGGCCGGCGACTGCTACCACGAACAAAATCAGTGCCAAAGTTTATTTGGATGTGGATTCGTCGTTCGAGGTAGATTTAGGCAAGAAGTCTTGAGTTTCAATTATGTAAACGACCGCCACGTGACAAAAACAATAAGGGCTGAATTCGCCAATGCCAACATAAGTCTTATTTGCGTGCTTGTCCCACTACTTGAAAAGAAGGGTGAAGACACGAAAGACGAGTTCCACGAGCTCTTGGTGAAGACGTACGAGCAGTGCCCAGCGTTGCCAACCTGTTTAGGCAAAATCATGCCTCATTTGAAAAAAAATGCCTTTTTCGACGAAATAATTCCTCACTTGATGCTTTTTTTAGTTTTTAAGAACAATCTATATGTTAATTTAAACACAATTGTAACAAAAATTAACAAAAAACAAAAACAACCCTCTATTAGAAAAAAAATCATAAATAGATCACAGAAACAATAATTCTTAACTAACTTATTGAAGACCTTTTAAGTTTTTTTTTTTTATATTCGGCGCGCGCAAAAGGGGTTGTGACTACCCTTTAAGTGATAAACACAGCACGAGCGATTAGGTAGGTTGGGGGGGGTTTAAAATGAGAAACCGATGCACATTGGTTTTAAATGTCTGTAGATCACAATGGGAGGGGAAAATTGAGCATTCCACATTCGTGTAGGGCGACTGAAGAAAGAATCTCTGTACTTAACAGTACGTCCGAAGTTGGGCTCAAGGGTAAATTGATGGGCATTCCTACAAGCGCGAGTATTACGTTTGAATTGTTTAAGGGGAGGAATGCTACTGGCTATTTCCCTAGAGCACTGTTTGTTAAAATAACGGTAAAATAACGAAAGGCATGAATCATTTCGACGGTGCTCCAGAGATGTAAACGTTTCCGTTATAGTTCTTTCACCAATCATTTTAAGAGCTCTCTTTTGAATTCTATCCAATAGACTCAAGTGGGTTGTTGGAGCACCTGCCCAAATATGGGAGTTGTACTCAAGTTTTGGACGAATAAAGGCTTTGGCTTTTAGAACAATTTCTTGCATCGACGGAAAAAACCTAAACACCTAGGAGCATTTTTGGCGATGTCAAATATGTGGACGTTCCACAAAAGGTGGTCTGTGTTACACATACCAAGGACTGAAAGTTGTTCCTCAATGCAAGTGCCACTCATGGATAGCAGCATAGAGGTGGGTTCCGCTTAAACGACAGGAGACAGCATTGAGTCTTAGAAGCATTAAATTTGACTCGGTTTTTGATTCCCCACTGGACAATGCTGTCGAGATCAGAATTTAATGAGCTTATCATACGCTGCAGCTGCAGTTCCACATCTGAAAGATATGAATGTGAATCTAGAAAAGATTATGAAAAGCTGAGGGTACTGTCGTCAGCAAAACAGTTTAAAGGATTAGAAAATTCAGATAAAAGATCGTTTATGAATATAAGAAAAAGGGTCGGAGACAAAACGGAGCCCTGGGGCACACCAGTATTTATCTTGTAGACATCAGACTTAAAACCGTCCAACACAACTTGAATTGAGCGGTCCGAAAGGTTATTTCTAATCCAGCGAAGAAGAGATGTTTCTATACCAAATGCATGCATTTTCGATAAGAGAGCTTGATGCCAAACTCTATCAAATGCTTTTGAAATATCAAGTGCAATAATCTTACTTTCCCCAAAACGATGTAAGGATTTGTGCCACTGTTCAGTGAGATATACCATCAGATCACCAGTGGACCTATTGCTACAAAAGCCGTACTGCCGGTCATTAAGAAGCTTTCGTTCTTCAAGATATTTCCTTAGCTGGAAATTAATCAGCGTTTCCATGACCTTGGAAAGAAGAGACGTAAGTGCATTGGTCGATAGTTAGAGGGTGAAGAAGATACGCCTTTTTTGGGACAGGCTGGACAAATGCTGTTTTCCATCCACTCGGAAAGAGACCAGTAGAATAGGACAGATGGAAAAGCTTACGCAGTGGTTTTGCCAGCGTTGAAGAAGACTTCTTCAGAACAATGGGAGGGATACTATCCGGGCCAGCGGATTTGTGTACGTCGAGATCTTTTAGAACTCTAGCAACTGCACGAGTGCAAAAGAAGATTTGTCCCATAAATCCATTTACGCTCTCACGTACAGGAGGAGTCACTACACTTTCTGGCAGCGTTGAATTAACAGCAAACTATGCCGCAAGCAAATTGGCTTTATCTAGTGAGCTGACAAAAGGAGTATCATTGAAGACGAGCGTTGGAACCGAAGGCGAGGTGGTGTTTCGTATGTTTTTTACAAATGACCAACAATTTTTACTACCCTTGGGACATTGTAGTATTTTTTGCCGTAATGTTTGATCATGTAAGAATTTGGTTCGTCGAATATGAACGTTACAGGTCTTTCTAGCTTGTTGAAACTATTTCCGGTTTTCCTCAGTAGGGTTGGCTTTATAAACACGGAAGCTTACTTCTCTAACCCTGATAACCTCTTTACAGCTCGAATCAAACCATGAGTTTTCTTTGGGTTTGATAGATTTTACCCTATTCGGGATAAAATTTCTCATTCCACAAAGAATTAAATTTGTGATCATATCTGCATCTGGCGTCTACTTCACTATCGAGGAAGCATAGTGCCGAGTTAAAGCTCCTGAAAAAATCGTTGAGACCGTCCCAGTTGGCTTTCTCATATTGCCAAACGGTTCTCTTAGGAGTTTTTTCTCTAACTGGATTTTTTTGGCATGAGAAATTTGCAGAAATGGCACAATGGTCTGATGTGCCTAGAGGCGATAATACACTAATAGTGTATTTATCAGGGTCAGGGGTAAGGAACAAGTCTAGGGAGTTGGCGGATTGACCTGCAACGTCGGGAATACGAGTAAACTCGTCAACAAAGTGAGTTAGGTTGTTTAACTCAGCAAAAATCTCGGCATACCCTTCTTCGAGTGTTGTCTGACCCGAAAAGCGTAGCCACGAGGAATTATGTACATTGAAATCGCCCGTAACAACGATTTCACTGTGCGGAAAATGGGAAATAATTCTCTGGTAATTTAGAATATGCACCTATGCATAGAGCATAGGTACATAGTAAGTAAAAAATTTAATATAGTTTTAAATTAGGTCGTCGCATCCTGATCCTTTAAATTATACATGGATTTTTGAAATAAAGATATATGGGTTTCTTGTAATTGAAAGTCGTAGAACTCACGATTTTTGAAAACCGTCTTTGCGTGCACAATAATTGCACACAATATTTATGTATATCTGTTTTTAATATATTTCTGGTCATCATTTTGTTTAAATTAATGCACGAATACAGGCAAAGAATATAGTTAACTAATGTCTAAAGAAAAGGAAATGTTTTAAAACCATCTCTCTTTTTATAACACAGGTTTAATACTTTTTTTCTACTTTTTTTTAGAATGTTTTAGAAAATTAAAAATAAATTTGTTTGGTTAAGATTATCTAGCATACCTATAAAAAAATAAAAAAAAGCCTTTTAGCAAAAAAATAAACCTCAAAGACTCAGGCAATGAATTTAGGCCTAAAAGGCATTAAAAGGCCTCAGTTGGCTTGGCTGGCAGTGCCCTAGCTATGAGATTAAAATCGTCAGAGGTGATTTAAATGCGTAGCAAGGTAATTTTTCGGAATTATTCAGAATTACAGCCTGCCCGACATCACCTCCGACAACAGACACACGCTGATCAACTTCTCTGCGGACGAAACATTGGGGTAGCTATTGCGCAGTTCCCACACCTCAATATCGAGAAAGGGACCTGGAAATTTCTTGGTAAATCAGTATATCATATATCGGTCGAGGCTAGGGATCAACATCAGGATCTGGATCCGAGGATCCGACACTGGATCCGGAAGTGGATCCGACACTATCCGGATATTTTTGGATCTCGGATCCAAGATTTGGATCCGGATTATCCGGATATTTCGGATATCGGATCCTGGATCCGGATCTGATTCGAATTTTCAGATCCGATCCGGATATACGAAATATCCAGATACTTTCAAGCTCTTATGTATAGCGCAAGATCGAGGAGATTGTGGGATGTCATAACATGAATGAATGAGGTTCGGAAGTTTTACCAAACGGTAACAAATCTCCCAGGGTTACAAGGCTCAACTGAAGCCTGCGAGGACGAGAGGACGCTCACTACAAGATATTCTCTGCGTGTTAAGTATACACCACAAGCTAATCAAAACTAGCCACCTTTTCATCGATTTCAAGGCCGCGTATGAGAGCATCTTTAGAGATAAGTTGTATCGAGCAATTCCAACAATGCCATTATGACATCCCTGGTAAACTCGTCCGTTTGTGTAAGATGACAACGCATGCTGCTCCGACAGGAGCGATGCCTTTGATGTTAACAAATAATTCAGGCTGTCATACGACTTCTTTAACGTCATACTTCAAATATCGCATAGAAGCACAATCTTTCAAGAGCACGTCCAATTACTTGTATACTCCGACAATATTGACAAACTTGGAAGAACAACGCATGATTTCATTGGAGATTTTAAAAGCATTGAGCAGTAATTGCAGATAGAACCAATTATATGCTGCTATCAAGAAAGAATATCTTAACATTGACGTCTTGGACAGAATGTTACCATAGACAGATATTATTTTGAGGTTGTTAAAGACGTTGTCTATCTGGGCTCCACTATAAACATAGACAACAGTACCAGCGCTGACATCAAGCTCTTCCCAATCGCTGCTTCTTTGGGTTTAGAAAGCAGTTGAGTAGAGAGACCTCTCTCCATCAACTAAAGTGTCACTCTCACTGTATAAGACCATTGTTATCCCTGCCCTGCTTTTTGTTGCACAGACATGGACCCAGTTCTCCCGCAGTTGAGTACACTTAAGGCATATTTGAAAGAAATACTCGGTTGGTCTTCGCTGCTATATGCATAGACGCGGAAAGGATTTAACAACAAACTGTACGGGCTGTGCAGCGACATTGAAATAATCAAAAAAGTAAAAAGGCAAAGTTTAAGATGGCTGTGCCATTTAGAGCGGATGGACACCAATGCTTTGGCCCGAAAAGGCTTTGAATCCATCCCAGGAGGGACGGCGGTAGTAAGGGAAGACTGCAAAACCGGTGGTGCAGGAAAGTTGAGGAGGACCTCATCCAACTTGGACTGATGTGAAACTGGAAACAGCTAGCTAGGAACAGAGCTGCCTGAAAGCTTCAAGAAAAAACATTTTGACGAGATTGAATCTATAGATCAATGATAACCAACTTATTTTGGCGCGAATTGAACGTGCTGTGGATGTGGTCCCAGCAGATCAGCGTTCCACTTAGTGGCACACAACAATCGCCACTATACATGTGATTTGACCCAGTTAGAATTTTACTTAAGGGATTTTCTGAAGCCGGTATAAGTCGATAGCTTTAAAGTCAACTTAAACCAGGACATCATCATTGAAAACTGGACCTCTAGCGGATTCGGTGCACCGTGTGAAGCTGCAGTAAACTTTTGAATGGTGGACAAAAGAAAAATTTCTTCCATCATAAATCGTTGATTAAATCGTTGATAGAAATTTCAAAGCAAGGCCCTCTTTGCAGTAGGTATCTAAAGTGCTTCTTAATAGGACACTTAAAAACCTCTTGCGGACCTTGTCAAACGTGTTTACTAAAGTCATATGTATGCCTTTTTAAGAGAAACATTCTCCAGATGATTGACGGTCCTGCCTGCATGGATGAGGAGTGGAGAGGAGGGTGCAAGAATGAACAATACGCGATTCCGATCTAGCAAAATGAGTAAAAGTCCAAAGACTACGGTAGCTGGTTCATTTAATTATGAAAATGCTCCAGACCAGTGGAAAATTTATAGGATCACTCTTAAGGGACATCACATTGAAGAAATATCAAAGCTTCATTGGGACATTGGGTAGCAGAGGCCCTCAATCAACATGAAGTGAGAAAATGAAGGCACCTTGTTATAGAGATCAAGCTGGCTGTACAAATTTGTTGGTTGGAATAAAAACCAAACTCACACCAGATATTGGTAGAAAACTCGAAACATGGACCCCGATAACAAAAAATGTAAGCTCCTGCCCCCAATATCTTTCAGAAATTTATTGGTTAAAGAATATAATGCTCACATTTAGAAACACAATAAGGGAATTACATTTCGGCCATTGTATGTTTTTTTTTTATAAAGTGCCCACACTAAAGCGGTTTTGACTACACTTAAGGTGATGACAACACAGTGCAAGCGTTAGGAAAATAGGGAAGGGTTAAAGGAGAGATACCAATGCACATTGGTTTTAAAGTTCTAAATATCGAAATGGGAGGGAAAGATAGAGCCGGTTAAAGCATTCCACATTCGTGTGGTGCGGCTAAAGAAAGAATCCCTCCTTCTTGACAGTACGTCCGAAATTGAGCTCGAGGGTAGATTGATATGCATTGCTAGAAGTACAAGTGTTATGGTGTAATGTTTTAAGGGCGAGGGGGAAATGCAACTGGCTATTTTACTAGAACACTGGGGCCTTATTACGTAAAACGATAACGATCAAACGATATCGTTTTCGCAATAGCTGTCCCTATCATATAAGTAGACAAAGAAAGGGACAGGTATCTCCAAAACGATATCGTTTGATCGTTATCGTTTTACGTAATAAGGTTCCTGTTTGCTAAAATAACGGTAAAATAATGAAAGACAAGAATCGTTGCGGTGGGAAAAGATTTTTAAAAATAAAAAGTATTAATGCCTTTAAATTCATCTTACTTTACTAATTTGTTTCATTCAAAAAATCTTTCAATTATTAAAACAGGATCTATCTGCCTTATTATAGTATCCGATCGGAACGTAAATTCCTCCTACTGATGATAAAAATTTTTCATAAATCGGTTACAACTCCAGAAAATTATTTCAACGTGCGGTTGAAAAGGGAAAAATTAAAGTGATATTTCTTATATTTCTAATATTTCTTAAAATTCGGAGAAAATTCCGTTCCGAACGGATACTATGATAGGGCTGTATATTTAAGTAGAATCTTGAGTCCAATTTTAACATTCCCCTCTTGGTTACTTATTATATCTATTTATATGTCTACCATCCAATACTTTTTTTCCGCTTTTTTCACAAATGAATAGCTTTTCATCGAAAAGTTCGCAAAACCTAATGAGTTCCTAAATTAAATCATTAATTTCTTACTCACACGTTTGTATATACCTACTTAATAGCTAAGCTACATTCCTACCTACATCGTACATATCCTGAAATTTCACTGTTCCGATTGATGAACAACAAAATCATAGCCGACAACACGCGAATTATCATAAGGTTTGTTGTTTTTTTTTTTTTTTTCCTTGTGTTGTTTTCAAATCCTTTCAAAATATCTATACCTCCATCTATACACTTAAAACACACAACAAGCTCATTAAACTTATTATTTCAACATCCTCCTATACACGAAATAAAACGGCATAATATGGTTCAACGCCTTTAATACGCTTAAGGAGAACTCCTCACGCTAGACGCCTCAGAGAACACATAATGAAAGCGCACAAAACCCAACCCAGGCCTTAATTTCCTTTCATTCTTCGAGTTGAGCTGAGCCTACAGGAGGAAGGAGCAATTTTTGTCTTTCATTTAAACTTTTCACACAAACCTCCATGTTAGTTATGTTTATACGAACAGAGCAAAGTTGTGTGTGCAAACTATCTGTTGTTTTAGTTCATTTCGTTTTATCCTTCTTTTTTCTTCTTCTCCGTTAAAAAAATTTTTAAAAAAATTCTTCTGCACTAAATATCCTTTTGATTGTGACAGAAAACCTAGAATCATACTCGTGCAAGAGCATCCATAGATAAAAATATATATAAACTTTGGCTATGAGCAGAGAGCACTCGCTTTCATAAACCAGGGTACATACATACATAGCATGAAGCTGAAGCGTGTGGCAAATTCATTCGTATACGTTACCTACATACATACTATATTTTTAAAGATACAAATACTTTTGAAAGCATAACTCTAATTCCTGCGTCAATCCCCTTGGGAAGGAGTGTTTCAGTGTTTGGTCTGCAGCATCATTCGACCTAGTACCTACCTATACCCACTCGTATATAAAAAAAAAAAACATCGCGTGCGGGACTGTATCTGTATCACTGATGGTACTGGATCGACCTGACCTCTTTTCCATCACCACCAACACTCATTAGATATTTATGCAATTTCTATTTTGTTGCTTTTTATTTTTATTTTCCTTTTAACTCACTATCATATATCTCTACACGTTGTGGCTGAGCTTTGTTTGTTATAAAACACCGCACATTTGGTGAATTTCACTAAAATCATAGTTGGTGTCTATTTTCAGGTATGAACGAGTTCGGAAACTTTGCCATTTCTTTCACTTGAAAAGGGAAGACAATATGAGAAACAAGTAGTTGATTCAATTGTGATTAATTAGGGTTAATGTTTTATTAAAGGGTCAAACGATCTTACCTAGAGCCTAGAATGAAAGGCATAACATAGACTCAGAATGGTGGGAATGTGGGAAGAAATCTTCTCAAAACTGTTAAACCGCAAACCTTCTATTTTTCCGCTGTATTGAACTTGGGTTTTGATGATCACTAAAGCCTCAATCCATTAAATCAATAAAAAGCACTAAGAAATATATCTAATATTCATACCTATTTGAAGAAAGTTGATGTCGCGAATGACTTACTGACTGAACTATTAAAAGTAGTGGGAGATGACTTGCAATGGAGTACTCATCCATTTATCTCCAAAATGCTATCGGAACCAAGAATCCCCGATGAAAGGAACCTTGGTAGAGTGTTTTTAATCCACTATTCCATTCGAACAAAAAAAAATGTAATAATCTTAACTGCACTGCAACCATCTGAATGTCGTTTTCAAATTCATTTTGATTGATGCCTAAAATCATTTTCCTTAATACTGTTTGGCCCCAATCAGTTTGGTTTAAGGTCAACAACGTTAACTCTTTATTTTTCACAATTTCACAAGGCATAAATTCCAGACAAAAAAAAAAAACAACAGACATCTGAGATCAGTTCTCATCGCCTGTATTTATCGACATTAAAGACGCTATTCATAGCGTTTATAAAAGGATTAACTGTACATGTATAGCTGTGAGGTATTTCGGCATTTTTCCTAACTTCTTGTGAAGGATGGACGTGAAGAAATACTAATGCTCCATCAAAGTCGACTTACTTTCTTTCTCACGGTGGCGCTACAGTCGTGTGTGGACAAGGGCCTCACAAAAAAGCCTTCTCCAACCAGCTCTGTCCCTAGATAGCTGTTTCCAGTTTCTTACGCCAAGTTTGTGTGTGCTCCTCTTCCACTTGCCTGCAACCACCGGTTTCGCGGGCTTCCTTGACTGCACCGCCCCTCGGGGATAGATTGAAAGTTGACAAACTCTATTATTTCAAGAGAGGTTTAAAGTACAGCAAAGGGTCTTATTTGCATCGCTGTTGAAAAAACTTCCAAAAATCCATCGCTAATGAAAAACTTAGCAGGCTCACATAGGTGGAGAAGATCTATCTCAACAAAATTGCGGAGCAAAGCATAACTTTCGGTGGCTAGAAATATTTAGGAGCTTGTTGGCTGGGGCTGGGGTTATGGCTGGTAGTCTGCCCTAAAAAGTACAATTCTAAAATTCGAAAGCTGATGGATTACGCTAGACTTGCAGAAAAAATGAAATTGTTCAGAAATATTTAATAATCATTTTGGAAACATTTGATATGCTTTGGAAATACTTCTGAAATTTGTGCTTTGGTCTAAATGATATGATATGATGGCAAACAAGTGTTTTGGGAGACACATTTATGAAATATGTACAGAACAGACAGGGTGCCTCGTAAGAAATGGATAACCCTGAAATGCCTCATAGTAGACTTTATGACCCTCCTGAAAAGTGGTAAAAAAAGTTCTATCCCAACCACAAGAAAAGATATATGCATTTTTTTGTTCAGTGCATTATTTTTTGCCTTACTTTACATTTTTGAATACCACGACTACAAGTGAATGAATTCCACCGTTTTTTTTTTCGTAGCAATATTTTACATTATTTCTGCCAAAACATTGGCAGAAGAAAATTATAATAACTGTTCGACTTCTTAGAAAAAAAAATTATTTAACTTTGATTTTCAATACAAAATGTGAGAGAAAATAATTTTTGAAAAAGTTAAATCATCTCTGGTATAAAAAAAAATGCTTGAATACCTAAGTGGCCAATTTTTTTAAAAATATGCGCGTTAAGTTCGGATTTCAAATTGGTATAAATTGTAATTATATATATAGTCAATAGAAAGTTATTGGTAAAAGTCTGCAATACTAGAGTCAATTTAACAAAAACAAAAGTTTTCAAAATTAGCACAGTAGACGTGAAAATATTGCCATGCATTGAACATGATAGATTTTTGATTGATTGCCTGTTTTTATGATGATGACCTTATGATAAATCCAAGCTTTTAACTTCCAGAGCCGAGTGCAACATTACTAAAAATGTCAACAAAGTGCAAACCACGGTTGATTTTTTGAGGTTGTTTTGAGTTATACCTCTTCAATTGGGCTTTAACAAAACCACCAAATATTTTGTTGGTTGCAATCAGTTTAATTGTTATTATTTCCTTAAAAGTAATTTAAGCCAATTTTCGTAATTAACTCAATTTCGATAAAATTGCAGTTAGGCCACTATTCCACCCACACGGCCTGAAATTTCCTACATTTCTGTTTATTTTGATTCCATGAAACGGGGCCCATACACGACACAGACACGTCGCTGCAGACCAATACATTTTGTTGTTGTGCACAAATCTGCGCAGACCGCCTGCGTCATGTGTATCCATGTCGACTGTATGCAGCGGCCGTCTGCGTGAATACAACATTTTTGGAAAACACGCAGACATGTCGTTGGTCTGCAACGACATGTCTGTGTCGTGTATATGGAGAACTGTGCACAGACGAGCGAGAAAATTTGTGGAAAAACATGAAAAGCAATAGTGAAAGAAATTTTTTTAAACAATTCCTTGCTCTAAATTCTTTTTTTTTCCTTTGATTCATATTTTTTTTTGTTTTGTTTTTATTGTCAAATCAATGATAAAAGCAGAACAATCACTGTTCGGTATCCCCCATTTTTCCGACCCGACGACGTCTGTGCAGATTGTCTGCACCGTGTGTGGCGAAGGCAAATTTTCACAGATTTAAGATCTGCAGCGACGAGTCTGTGTCGTGTATGGGGCCTATAAGTCAAAAAACTATCAAGATATAGCACGACAAAATTTCTAATATTTTATAATAAAGTGTCGTATTAAATTGCACCTACTTGTACCCCGATAGATTAACAAATATAGAATTATTAACGTGTTTGTAGAAAAAGATTATATCTTACCTACCTATAATTGTGTTTAATTTGTTTCTTGGAAATTTAAAATTATTCATCACGTTTTGAATTTAAAATAGTATAAATAAAGTTGACGGGACATTTACACACCCTTTTAGCATGAAACTTTTTGCCCCTCCCCAATAATTTTTATAAAAAAATTAAGTCACATGTGTAAGCTAAATTTTGAGACTTTAAACTAAATCTGACCAGTGGAAATGAAGTTTTATTTTATTTTTATATTTTTTTTGTTTTTGTATTTTATTTTTAAAAATAATTTGTTTTAATCGGCTTTTTTTCTTTTAAAAACTCATAACATCATTTCTACTAACTTGATTTTTAAGTTTAAGATCTCAAAATTTAGCTTACAAATGTGGCTAAATTATGCAAATTATATACAATTTATTGGGGAGGGGCAAAAAGATTCGTGCTAAAAGACTCTGTAAATGTCCCGTCAATTTTATATATTCTAGTTTAAATTAAAAATATGATGAAAAATTTTAAATTTTCAAGAAACAAATTAAACACATTTATAGGTATAACCTTTCTCTACAAATATGTTAATAACTTTATATTTGTTAATCTATCAGGAAACAAGTAGGGGCAATTTAATAAAATCAATCGTCACTTTATGATATAATATTGGAAAATTTGTCGTGCTATATCTTGAAAGTTTTTTGACTTATATGAAATCTAAGTAAACAGAAATACAGGAACTTTAATGTTCTATAAAAGGATCAAAAGTGATCGAAAATTTGCTGGTTTTGCAGCAATAACTTTTTATAGGAAGGAGCTATCAAAAAAAATCCACAACAAAAATTGTAGAGAACATGTCAACCTACAAAAGTAAACAAAAATAATTACTCTTCGACTAATAGCGGTTTAGAAAATTGAGTAAAGGCTTTTAAACACCTTTTTTTTAAAATGGCAGACGACGGAAAATTGTGGTCTTAGAATATCCATGAGGTACTCTTTAAAATAAAACAATAAAATTCTCCTCCCGAATTTTTGTAAATGTTTTTGCTAATTTGATTGGAATACAAATGAAGTTCTTTTAATGAACAGGTTTTGAACAATTATTTTTTTTTAATCAAAATTAATTTTTTTTTAATTTTTAATTAAGTTTTCTTTATAAGAAAATTTTACATAGTATAAAAGTACGGAAGTCTGGAAGTTAAAAAGGCGGGTCTGAACACTGACCACAATGTCACTCTTATCTGGGTCCCGGGTCACAGTGGCATTGAGGACAATGAACGGGCTGACGAGTTGGCCAGGCAAGGTTCAGCCCTTCATGGCTCACTTGCGGAAAGAGTCAACATTCCGCTTGGAGTTATGAAGGGCAACATTCTCTCAATTTATCTTACCAAAGCAAACCGTAGGTGGAGCAGTTTATCAAACTGTATTATATCTAGGAAGATTTGGCCACCTATGACAAGAACCGAACAATTGATCTTATACGCAGACCCAGGCAAGACATAGCCAGAGTAGTCGCAACCTGTAGCGGACACTGGCCAATAGGAGAGCATGCAGCGAAGCTGGGTATACCTCACAATACTCACTGTTTGACGACATTAACGAACTTTCTAAAATGAAGATCAAAGACTTGATTTCTTTTCTCAACGCAACGAAATGGCTCTAGGACAAATTTCGGCTACTTCTGCATTATACCTTCCGTCGATTTCCTATGATCACAAGATAGTGGACTAGGGTTCTGGTGGGGGTTTGTGGTGCACAGCGGCCGGATGATCATCCAATCAGATCAGTGGACGCTCCAGTGCCAGCCAACGAACTGCCTAGTGGGCTAACTGTGGATGGTGCGGGTGCGGGTGCGGGTGCTGATCTGGTTGAGTGAGTGATGCACTTTCTGATGATTGTGCTAAAAGCTACAACAAAATCCTATTCTAAACTAAATAAAAAGGGACGATATCCTGAGGATATGCCCATATTTTCTCTCTTCAATTACATCCACAGGTTCAAACAAATTATGGTATCAAAACGGCGCACTTCAGCGCTAATTGGACTATGGGCTAGACTGCCCATGGCCGCCATTTCTACCTACCTATAAAAGTATTATATTTGATTTCAAAATTCAATGCGCTTATTAATTTTTAGTCAAACACTGAGAACTGTAGGTATGTTTCTAGGACTTTAACTTTTCAAGATATTAAATATTTATCCTTTTTAGAGCAAGTAAAATAATCGACATCAAAGGTACTAGTGGAAATTCTTCTCAACGAAATAGAAAATCTTACTTGTTTTCACAATCCATATCCCTGAAGCGTTTTTAAAAAAGTGGGTAGGTATATCTATAATCAGCAACAGCTACTCACGCATCACACACCAAACTCTTATAAAAGTAAAAAACGAAAAAAAAAAAAACAGATGTCAAACCAGAGCAAAGCACTCAAATGCTTTGTGATTTCATTGGAATTCAGAGCCCCAGGCTAGAAGTAGTCGCAGATCACAGATGATTGCATGCCCTTTTAAATATATCTATAAGAATCTCATACGATGACAAGCATGTCATATACAAAAACAAATAAATTCATCCCAACATACTCATTCATATTTCTAGTTACATACATACAGGAAAGTGTTATGTGTATAAACCTACATACTTTAAGATTTTAAATGCATTTCAGCCTGTCAAAAGAAATAAAACAGTCATCACTGTGCTTAATAAAAAAAAATAAAAAAAATATTAAGTATTATTTTTTAAGTCGGTAAAAAATCATGGAAGGATCTTAAAAATACTGCACCTGCTCTCGTTCAAAGGGTAGAAAATGTATGAAAAACACTTAACATTATACAATTTTTTGTTTTCCTTCTCTGAGGACGTATCTTTTCTGCCACAGAGATAAAAATAAAGACAGTCTTTGTTTTATTTTTATGTAGAAAAAAGTCATAACTCCTGAGTTTTTTATATTAAAATGAACTGCTACGATGTGATGTATTATATCTCGAATGAAGGTTAAATGGTAATGAAATTTGATGTTTTTGAATCATCACTTTTTTACAGATATGTAAAAGGGTTACGTAAAGTGGCTAAGGTATTATACATATATACATATAAAAAGAATTGTACCCAAAAATAAATAAAGAGGTTGATATTTGTATTTAATAAGATTACAAATTTTAGCATTTATTTTCCTCGGCAAAGTATTTCAACCTAAGATAAAAATAAACGACAAAAACATTAAATTCGTTAATGAAACTCAACCTTTAACGACTGCTTAAAAGGCACTCAGAAATATAAACAAGAAACAGACTGTCAGGGCTAAAAGTTGTAAAAATAATATGTATGTTTTCAAGTGTCAACCATTATAAGCTTTAAACGTTAACGATCGTTAATCAATAAAATTTGAACCACTCAACTGATTTTGAAAAAAACTTTCGGGCAGTTATTTTGTAAGGCAACTTTTTTAAACCTTCTCAAGCAAATAATGTCACTTTGATGATTTCAATAGTTGTTTAAACTATTTAACCGTAGACCTACGTTGAGTTCGTTTTCGAACAATTTTTTTAAGCTTAAATATTTTAAAATTGCTATCAGTAGTTGGCTGAGTTTTCGTGACGTATCCTTACCTATCCCCTTATCTATTAAAATTGTAGTGTTTCAACTTTTTATTCTTAAATGCCTGTGTTGTTTTTGGAATTTGTGTCTTTTCTCTTTCCTGTATCATCCAACTTCAACTGAGTGAGAAAAAAAGCATTATGCCTTCTTGCTGTTGATTTGTCTGCAGCTTTCGACAACATTAATCGGGATGCATTGTTTTACAAAATGCTAAGGCTAGGTGTCTCATCAAAAATGGTTTCCATTATAAAATCTCTGTACAAAGATACTTCTGCGACAGATTGGGATGGAAAAAGGATAATAAGCTTCTTTCAGACTACCAAAGGAGTCAAGCAAGGTTGTGTGCTAAGTGCCTTACTTTTTGTCCTATTCCTAGACGATCTTCACAACGAACTCCCAAATGGTCTCATCTTGAATAATTTGGAAATAAATGTCCTTTTATATGTAGATGACATAGTCCTCCTTTCTGATAGACCTAATGCACTGCAAATGATTATCGACAGCTTTAGCAGGTACTGTAGTAAATGGAACCTATATGTTAACCTAGTAAAATCCGAAATTGTTATTTTTAGAAACGGTGGTAGAAGGGCGGCAGCTGAAAAATGCTACTACAATGATAGTGAGATAAAAATATCAAACCAGTATAAATATCTTGGTGTTATCTTCACTTACAACATGTCTTGGTCTGAACAATTATCAAAACGCCTTGCTACATCAAAAAAACTCCAACAACTCGACATGGTCGAAATTTGTGCGAAATAAATATGTGACACACTCTGCTATAAAGTGCACGACGCAGCCACTAAATCAATGATGTACTATTGCGCGCAGGTGTGGGGATACAAAGAGTACGTTTATATTTAAAAACTTCAACGCTTCTTCGTGAAGAGATGCTTCGGGTTACCAGATAACACACCCAATTAGATAACTCATATTGAAACCGGTCTTCCCAAGGCATTCCTTACAACATTAAAAGTTCACCTAACGTACATACGGGAAGTAATGTCAATGCCACGTAATCGTCTTCCACGTATTCTATCTGAAGTTATTATACAGAAAAATATTTATTAGGCTCAGGAATGGTCAGGCCTTTTCCAAGAAACTCAAATAGATTTCAGTTTCGAAGCTTCATGCTCAGAATGGAATGGTATCCATAATATACTGCTTAAAAAGCTATCCGGAAAATATTGGGTTGTGTTCGCAGGAAAGGCACTCCTGTCACAATACCATGACGAATATTACAACCTCCTGTATTCTGAAGTCCCGAACTGTTTTGAAGATATCAACCCACGAGACATGATAAATCTAGTCTTTAAACAAGATGCGGTCTTCTAAATATATATGCGAGAGGTACAGAAGTCTTACAATAAATGAATTTCGATAAAACTCGCTTATCTTTGCTGTTATAAAGTAAATACATTTTTTGAACCTGACAGACAACTTAAAACAAGTTATTGTCAAATTTAATTTTGAAATCCAGCATAATCATGTTTTTGTAAAAATTTTATATTGAAAATAAAATTATTTTATCTATCTATCTATCTATCTATCTATCTATCTTTCTATCTATCTATCTATCTATCTATCTATCTATCTATCTATCTATCTATCTATCTATCTATCTATCTATCTATATATCTATCTATCTATCTATCTAACTATCTATCTATCTATCTATCTATCTATCTATCTATCTATCTATCTATCTATCTATCTATCTATCTATCTATCTATCTATCTATCTATCTATCTATCTATCTATCTATCTATCTATCTATCTATCTATCTATCTATCTATCTATCTATCTATCTATCTATCTATCTATCTATCTATCTATCTATCTATCTATCTATCTATCTATCTATCTATCTATCTATCTATCTATCTATCTATCTATCTATCTATCTATCTATCTATCTATCTATCTATCTATCTATCTATCTATCTATCTATCTATCTATCTATCTATCTATCTATCTATCTATCTATCTATCTATCTATCTATCTATCTATCTATCTATCTATCTATCTATCTATCTATCTATCTATCTATCTATCTATCTATCTATCTATCTATCTATCTATCTATCTATCTATCTATCTATCTATCTATCTATCTATCTATCTATCTATCTATCTATCTATCTATCTATCTATCTATCTATCTATCTATCTATCTATCTATCTATCTATCTATCTATCTATCTATCTATCTATCTATCTATCTATCTATCTATCTATCTATCTATCTATCTATCTATCTATCTATCTATCTATCTATCTATCTATCTATCTATCTATCTATCTATCTATCTATCTATCTATCTATCTATCTATCTATCTATCTATCTATCTATCTATCTATCTATCTATCTATCTATCTATCTATCTATCTATCTATCTATCTATCTATCTATCTATCTATCTATCTATCTATCTATCTATCTATTTATCTATCTATCTATCTATCTATCTATCTATCTATCTATCTATCTATCTATCTATCTATCTATCTATCTATCTATCTATCTTTCTCTTTTCTGTCGGATTTGTTCGTGATTGTGATGGTTTTCGAGAAATCTTTAAAAATACTGCACTTTTCCCCTTTCACCCTACAAAATCGAAAGTCCTTGCCCAAATTTAAGGTTTTTATTTTAAAAAATGCGTAAGACATCAAAATGAAGCTCTCCACCAAAATTCAGCTTTGTCTGAGTTATATTTGAAAAGATATTTTAATTTTATCGATTACTTGAACAAAAATGTTTTATTTTTGATTTATTTTTAAGCTGTTTTATTGGGTTCAAACGGTTCTAACTTTCTACCTGAGCACCACTTTAGCAAGTTTTATATCTTTTTATAAACTACAGAAAAACGGGATATTTTTGGAAGATAAAATCTGTATTGTGTCATACGAATTTTATTTATGGAGCTCTTAAGAAGATTGAGGTCAAATATTAAGTTTGGTCAAAGTTCAAGTTCATCTTTTAGTGTGTTGGCAAATGGTGATGTAAATGAACATTTTGTTATTCATTAAAATAAGTCAAACTATTAGCCAAAGTTAAAGTATAATAATTGTAAAAAAACAAAAGTCAATTATGGACACGGTGAGCGAAGAACTGGTTCAATATAAAGTTTTTTTAAAATTTTGAAAAATATCCATTTCTCGAAAACCGTTATGATTCAGCATGAACAAGTTACCAAATTGTGAAAGGTCATGACTTGGCCTATTATCATATTCATTTTTGACCATCCTTTACGGGACACCGAGTGTTCCCACTAAGGCACTTCTCCTTTCATCGAGGTGGCAGCAGACGAATTCTCCAGATGTAATCAACGGTGGCGTCTACAGTTCCAGTTAGGTTGAACTACTTAGTGAACACCTTATATGGGCTACTACGACATATTTGTAGCTCAGGCCTATAAGGAGCGGTTTATTCGGCTCCCTAGCCCTGGAGTTATACGAAGGGTCTGGTCCTCCGGGTCGGGGGTTGTGCGTCGGGGTAACTTCCCTACCACGTAAAACAAAGTTTGTTTCGAAACAACAACAAGCCTCGGATATGGATGATCTTTAAGTTGACGACCCCAGCAAACGAAACAAGGACAATGAATTTTGGATCTGCACGTGGAACGTCCTGTCCTTATACAGAACACGTGCAGCCGAACAATTTGTGGAGAACCTGGACAGGCTAAAGGCTGACGTAACAGCCATCCAGGAAGTGCGATGGGATGGAGAGGGCATACGGAGACTGAAAACGTGTGACATCTACTACGGCGGGTGCTTGAAGGATAAGGGGTAGACTTAGGCAAGAAACCTTGGGCTTCCAAAGTGTAAGCGAGCGCCTGGTCACAATCCGCATCAAAGGCAAATTTAAGAACATTACGCTGATCTGTGTTCACGCCCCCCATGAAAGGAGAGAGGACTCAACCAAAGAAGCATTCTACGATCTCCTGGAGACAACGTATGATATGTGCCCGAAGTACGACGTGAAGATAATTCTTGGTGACTTCAACGCAAAATTCGGAAAGGAGGGCATCTTTGGTTCGATAGTCGGAGGACACAGCCTACACAACGGACACAGGCTGGCAGACTTTGCGGTCGTACGAAATGGCATCATCTCAAGCACCTACTTCCCACACCTCAATATTCACAAGGGGACTTGGCGTACGCGTGGTCAACTAACCGTCAACCAAATCGACCACGCTGCGATGGACGCGAGACATGCTTCCAGTATCTTGAACGTCCGAACGTTCCGAGGGGCCAACATTGACTCGGATCACTACCTGGTGGTAGCTTAGACTACGTATGCGGATATCCATGATGCTGTGAAAAGATTCGATGTCGAGAAGCTTAAATCGCAAGAGACCAAAAAATCTATGTCCATGCAGCGACATGCCAAAAAATATAACTTTTTGAACAAGACATGAGCGTTGTACAAAGCTTAGCTATGAGATTTGACGTTTCAAGTGCGTATGAGTTTTCTGCCTGGTTTTTGTTAAATGTGTAAGTTAATGTTATATGAAAATATAATAAGTAGTGGTGAAAGGCTAATGAATGGCATGATACAGATTCTTTCCTTAGTCGCACTACTCGAATGTGAAATGCTCTACCCAGCTCAATTTTCCCCTCCCATTGTGATCTACAGACGTTCAAAACCAATGTGCATCGGTATCTCCTTTTAAATGCCCTCCAATCTACCTAATTGCTCGTGCTGTGTATATCATCTTAAGGGTAGTCACAACCCCTTTTGCACGCGCTAAATATAAAAAATTATAAGTAAAAATGCGCTGGTTGTTAATTGGATTGTGGTGGAAGGTTATACCTTAACCAATCATGTTTGATTTACATGGTCGTTGGAAATTAAGGTTTGTTGAAAACAACACGGCAAATACTTTTACAATCTCCCAAATCAGTAAGCAACATTCGCTCCGTAGAGCGAATCATTCACAATGATAACAAAAATGGTACCAGTAGTGCTAAATAACAGTCAAAACTGCTGTATTAAAGCTCCTCATTTCTGTGCGTTGCAGGTCGTGCGTCGAAATGTCAAAATCTAAGGGCGCCAATCGATAATGGAGGGTGTTATTACCTACTGTCTCGGCCAGCACTTTAGCACCAACAGAAACTAAGAAATTTAACATTTCAGTTTGACAGGTGTCGAAATGTCAAGATCTGAGAGCGCCAATCTATAGGTGTATTTTACCTTTTGTCACGGCCAGCACTTTAAGTCCTGTGAACCCAAAAAATCGCACTTGACAGTTGATAGTGGTGGCGAAATGTTAAAAATACGAAAAATCACACGTATTGATTTGACAGTTGATAGTTGGGGGCAAGATAGCAAACCATTCAAATTTTTCAATATATATTTAGAAGTACGTGAGTATGTAGTTAAGCTTTTATATTAATAATAATTACCACTTGCACGATATTTCTATTCTTTGAAAATTGAGAACATGAATGTTGTTGGAAATTTATTGATATCGGGAATAAGTTTTCCTGGGCAGTTGGGCGGTCATTTCATCAAGTTTATTTCAAGGATATTCACGATAGAAGACATATTTTCAAGGAAAACAATTTTCCATGGGACATTTTTTTTCGAGATTTGTTAACAAACAATACTTTAAGAAAAGGGACGCGGGCAAGGCCAGGTGTGTCCGCTAGAAGATTTATATTTCTTTTAATCCAGTAGTAGTAGGATATCCGAAATGCTAATATTGCAAAAAAAAGATTAATTATACATTACAGGCTCTAGTATTTTTTTTCTTTATGAAACTTAAGAAGATATGTATGTACTCAAAGTAGGTATATGTGCTTTACGACCTTTACCAGACTCCTACTATAAGATCTTAGTTAAATAACTACAATCATAAGGTTGCACAAATGCACAGCCTAACAAAAACAAAAAAAAAAAAAAAACTGCCATATGAACCTTGAACCATAAGATCTAATGAATCCTTTTGGCAGAATGTTGGTACTCATATAAAAAGTCTTATACCTTGTTACAACTTCTCACAGGATGTACCGCTGTAAGTTCTATTATGAAATTTCCACGAGCTAAAAGTAGTTCTCGCTGTAAAATTACCTTAACCCAATTTTATAAGTAGGTATAGTGGGTACACCAGAGAGTCATGATGCCAGTCAACTAAAGTTCATTAGTTAACTAGGGCATGAATGTTTTCCGTTTCGTTTCATATAAAATACTATTGCTGCGCAAATTCTATAAAAAAAAAATAACCAGAGATAAAAAAGAAATTAATAAGAATGAACGAAAGAGAATGAGAGTTATATTTCATTAAATCCTTGAACCTTTTTAACCAACGCCATTTTTTTGAAAAAGACTTTCATGAACAAAGAAAATAATCAAACAAAAAAGTCGTGTACGAGTAGATATAAAAAATAATTTTTTTTTTAAATATAATACTTCAACGTTTACCTTGGTAGATGGATGGTGGTATAGAAAGTGAAATAATAAAAATGAAAATTCATTTCAGGATGACATGACAAAAGCAAAGTTTTTGTTTTACAATTATTTGAGTTTTTGTTTTCTATTTTGATGGGAAAAACATGAAATTAAATTAAATATTGTTTGAATTAATTTCTTTTAGTTAATTCATGTGTGTGAATATTAGTACAGGCAACGGGGAGTCAAATAAGGGCAATCTGAAAAAAGTTTTGACGTCTGAAAAGTTTGAATGCAGTTTTGAAGAGGGGTTGCTTCTTAAAATAAATCTCGATTCGCGGGATTTTTTGTCTTGTGGGGCGTTTTTTTTTTTTTTTTTAATTTTGAGTTTGAAAATTATTTTCTCAAAAACTGTTTGCTCAAACAACTTGATTTAAAAAGTTAATTTAAGAATAGATTTTTGGTTCACAAAAAAACTATAACATAATATTTTGCCGTTGCCGTTGATTTTTAATAATTGTTTTTATATTTTAAGTAATTTTTTTTAGAAAATTGGCCCTTCTGCCTTAACGGGGGGAAATAGATCCCCCTCCCCGTACGATTTTTGTCTATATCTTAACTCAACCTACACGCCCTAGCCTTTTGTTACACCTTATGCAAATCACACTGTATTATAGTTTAGGAGTTATTCGATAACTAAGCCCATAAGGCTTAATTTTGTACTCGTTTTTCATTAATAACTTTTGAATTATCTACACTAGAAAAATAATTTTTATACCGATTTGTAAGAAATTTAAATTAAAACAAAAAGTATATAACATTTTTTTCATAAAAAAGCACAGGAAGTGAGACAAATGCAAATTATCAAAAGAAGTCGTTTTTCCAAGATGGCGGACGCCTCACAAGATAAAAAACCCGCAAATCGAGATTTATGCTAAAAAGCAACCCTCATTCAAAACTGCTTCCAGACGTCAAAACTTTTCTCAGATTTTTCCCCATTGCCTGTACTATATGGAGTTGAATTTTTTGTATTCAAGCAAGTTCAAACAGAATGATGGCGGACTAAAAACATTGGTGTAGGTACCTTAAAGTTGAACAATCCTTTTTGAATGCTTTTTTTTTTTCAAAAACATACATAAAAATGTGCATGTAGGTAGGGTGTACAATGTACATGCAAACAAAATTAAAACATATAAATGCACAAAAACTAATGCTAGGTTTCCACTTGTCATTTACCAACTGACGAAAGACCTATTTTTGCGTCTTTTAACAAAATGACTATGACAAGTGGAAATACCCGTGCCTATGAAAGACAACGAATTTCAAAGACAAGTGGACATAATTGAGAGCCAATTTATTCAATATTGCTCAACTTGCTAAAAACTCCAAAGTTGGCCAACTTACAAGTTGACTTCAAATCCGTAGTTGAACTGAAAGTTGAAAAATGCTTTTATTCACTACTTCGAATCTGAACTCCAGCGTTGAAATTCAAGAGTTGACCAACCTGCAGTTTCTAAAATATCCTTGGGATATTTGTGACACATGACGCACAAGACGTCATTTTCAACTTTTGTTTTGCATTAGAATTAATTTTGATTTTGAATAATTTTTCCGAATAATTGCAATGGATTTTTCATTCCATGTGAAGCGCGAAATCAAAAAAATACCAAGCTAAAATTGAAAGCTATACAAAACGGATTAGGCACAACTTTTATTTTTAAAGCAGTATACATATATCTAGCAAAAAGAGGTGAGATTTCACACACTATAATTTGTTCCTATAACTATGTATTTTGTTTTCCTAAAAAAAAGTTATAAAGGAAGAAACACATATTTTCACAGAGAAGAATAATTTAGGCAGTGGTGGATCCAGAGGGGGGGCTATAGGGGCTAAAGCCCCCCCCCCTAGAGCCGATTTCTAAAATGAATTCAGTGATGGACAACAATACATTTAAAACGTGAGTTTTGATTCATTCTAAAATATTTTTAACCACTAGAGTTTGATATTCATGTACCTTCTGTATGTTTTTTTCTAAGTCCGAAAAGAATTGGATGAACAAAAATATGGGGCTAGAGTCCAAAAAGAATTAAATAAAAGCCCATACAAAACGAGTAAAAATTCCATTAACTTAAAAAAATCAGTACAATTTTCGAACCTTAAATCTAACTGTTAAGTACGATGGAAATTTGATTAAATAAAACTCGGGGCTAAGGCTCGAAAACAAATTATAAAAAAAAAATTGGAGTCAAGGTTTAACAATAAACATTTTAAGTGCAACAACAATAAAAAAACTTAGCTTAAAAACTTGGCTTAAAGTACAAAAGTGATAAATTTATTTGGTTGGTTATCAGTAGCGTACGCAGAATTTTGTTTGTGGGGGCTCAGTCTCAATTTTGGTGAAATTTTTTTAAGGTATCACAAAATAGCCAACAAAATTAAAGCCTTTCGTATTATCAACCACTAGAAGTTAAAATTCAATAGAAAAAACAAAATAGAAACAAAAGGAAAAACACGCATAATAATCCCTATTGTTATGAAATTAATTTCACCTTTCTTTCTTTGTAAACAAATATTATTTGTAAAAATCCACTACGACAAAAATCCACTTTATGGACTCGATTTAAACAACGTTATTGGTAATAGGGGTATAGGTGAAAAATGTATTCACATTTTAATAAATAAAAAGTCCGTTTTTTCTTTAAATTAGCTCATAGCCAAGGTACTGTTTATTGCACATAAACTGAAAGTTCACCAACTGACAACATACACAACCAAAAACCCGCGTATACCCAGCGGGAAATATCGTCCCCAATGAATTTTTTAGCTGAATTATTCAATCAATTCACTAGCCACATAATAAAAAGAAACGTCATGCAATGATTTAGTGAGTGATTAGTCATGCGAGGTTTCCTCAGTTCATAGATTTGAACCTACTTTTTACTTTGTGTGTAGAAAACAACAAAACAACAGCAATCAATTCACTAGCCAGATAATAAATCGAAACGACATGTAATGATTTAGTAAGTGAAGCAAGGTTTCCTCAGTTCATAGATTTGAACCCACCTTCTGCTTTGTGTTTAGAAAACAACCCTTTCTTTCGTTGAATTAAAAATTGCTTTTGATATGGAAAATTATGCGATGAAAAACCTGTTGAAAAGTCATGTAGAAGTTCATCAGTTCATCAGTTCATCGTCTATGTCCACTGATCTGCTTTGTAAAGTGTGCACCGCCATTGTGTGTTTTGATAGAAGTTGATTTTGTTTGTGTTTTCTGTGTTCACATTATCTACTGACAGTAAATATTATAAGATGACTTGTGAATTTCCATAATCACCACTTCGCATAAGTAAAGTGGTGATTAACCAACAACCTGTGACCTAGTGATTTCAATTTTATTTAAAGTTTCTATATTTTAACCAACCACAAATTCACAACACAACAGAATTAATGAATTCACTTTTTATTCAATTTTCTTCACAATTCACATTTTTCATTATTGCATTAACTAATTGTTGAATAAACAACTACCACTTATCTTGTGAATTGACAATTGAACTTTCATTACCTTTTTCATCGAAGATATTGAACTGATGAATAAACCACATACATTTATGTAGTGAATTCACAGATTATTCAACCACCATGTTTTTCATCCCTTGGGTTGGTGAATAAACAACTTCCAACGAAGTACTGGTTTCGATGGTGAATTTTCAGCAGATTTTCAGCATGTGCTTCCCGCCTAGGACATGCCCATGACCCATGTTAATTTCATCAAAGGAATCAGCTGAAAAGTGGACGGTGCAGCTGCAGATGCGCAGAAAATCACATAAATTCAGAGTAAAGGAACAGACATTATTATAGTTTAAAGTAGCAGAAGCAGTAGCTATACAAATACAATGACAAAAATGGTAACATTTTTCAAGGGAATTCTCATTAAACAAATTATTATTTGGGCGTTTTCGTAGTGGTTTCGCTAAACTCATGTTTTACTAAAGTACAGTTTAAATAAGATCAATTATAAAAATTTATTCCAATTCGATTTCTGTACTTATCAAAATAGAAGTTTATTAAATTATTGAACGCCAAAAACAGTGCCTTGACAAAAACTAAAATAAATGTTTAGGTTATCTTTTAAGTTTTAACTAATCATAATAGTTTAAAACGACAACGTACCATTAACTTAAAAAAAAGAGTTTGAGAAGATTATCTACCTCTGATACAAGTTAAAGGCAGTTTTTCGAAATGTCGTCAATTGACTACAGCTTCCTTATAATGCCTTATGTCGTAGAATTTTTTTAAATGGGAAGAGGAGGAAAAAATTAAATGTGTGAAATCATTTTGCGAAATTTGACTGATTGCAAGGGAATTTTGTTTGGGTTTCAATATTACGTGCAGATCAATCCAACACACTTGACTTGTTTCTTACCTCTGACCCTGATAAATACACTGTTAGTGTATTATCGCCTCTAAGCACATCAGACCATTGTGTCATATCTTTTGATTTCTCGTGCCAACAAAACTCAGTTAAAGAGAAAGTACCAACGAGAACCGTTTGGCAACACGAGAAAGCCAACTGGGACGGTCTCAACGGTTTTTTCAGTAATTTTAACTGGTCACTGTGCTTCCTCGATAGTGACGTAGATGCCAGTGCAGATATGATAACAAACTTAATTCTTTGTTGAATGAGAAATTTTATCCCGCATAGGGTAAAATCTATCAAACCCAAAGAAAACTCATGGTTTGATTCGAGCTGTAAAGAGGAAAGCCCTACTGAGGAAAACCGGAAGAAGTTTCAACAAGCCAGGAAGACCTGTAACGCTATATTCGACGAAACAAATTTTTGCATGACCAAAAATTAAGGCAAAAAATACTACAATGTCCCACAGGTAGTAAAAATTTTTGGTCATTTGTAAAAAATATTCGAAACACTACTTCGTCTTAGGTTCCAACACTCGTCTTCAACGACACACCTGCTGTCAGCTCGCAAGATAAAGCCAATTTGCTTGCAGCACAGTTTGCTGTTAATTCGACGCTGCCAGCAAGTGAAAACACTCCGCCTGTACTTGAGAGCGTAAACGATTCTATGGGTCAAATCTTCTTTCGCACTCGTGCAGTTGCAAGAGTTCTAAAAGACCTCGACATACACAAATCCGCTGGCCCGGATAGTATCCCTCCCATTGTTCTGAGGAGGTGTTCTTCAACGCTGGCAAAACTACTGCGTAAGCTTTTCCATCTGTCCTATTCTACTGGTCGCTTTCCGAGTGGATGGAAAACAGCATTTGTCCAGCCTGTCCCTAAAAAATGCGTATCTTCTTCACCCTCAAACTATCGGCCAATTGCATTAACGTCCCTTCTTTCCAAGGTCATGGAAAATCTGATTAATTTTTAGCTGAAGAAATACCTCGAAGAACTAAAGCTTCTTAATGACCGGCAGTACGGCTTTCGTAGCAATAGGTCCACTGGTGATCTGATGGTATATCTCACCGAACAGTGGAACAAATCTATACATCGTTTTGGGGAAATTAAGATTATTGCACTTGATATTTCAAAAGCGTTTGATAGAGTTTGGCACCAAGCTCTCTTATCGAAAATGCGCGCATTTGGTTTCGATGAACCTCTTCTTCGTTGGATTAGAAATTACCTTTCGGACCGTTCAATACAAGTCGTATTGGACGGTTTCAAGTCTGAAATTCACAAAATAAATGCTGGTGTGCCCCAGGGCTCCGTTTTGTCTCCGATCTCTTCCTTATATTCATAAATGATCTTTTGTCTGAAACTTCTAATCCATTAAACTGTTTCGCTGACGACAGCACCCTCAGCTTCTCATATTCGTTTTCAGATTCACATCCATGTCCTTCGGATGTGGAACTTGAACGCCAGCGTATGATTAGCTCAATAAATTCTGATCTCGACAGCATTGTCCAATGGGGAATCAAAAACCGCGTAGAATTTAATGCTTCAAAAACTCAGTGCTGTCTCCTGTCGTCAAAACGAAACACACCCCCCATGCCGCTATCCATGAGCAGTACTTGTATTGAGGAAACCGAAAAGCTTTCAGTCCTCGGTATGTGTATCACAGACCACCTTCTGTGGAATGAACACATATTCGACGTCGCCAAAAATGCGGCTAAGTGCTTAGGTTTTCTTCGGCGATGCAAGAAATTTGTCTCCCCTTCTGATCTGGCTGTAATCTTTAAAGCATTTATCCGTCCGAAACTTGAGTACAATTCTCATATTTGGGCAGGTGCCCCAATAACTTACTTGAGTCTGTTAGATAGGATTCAAAAAAGAGATTTGAAAATGATAGGTGACAGAAATATAACAGAAACATTTGCATCCCTCGACCACCGCCGCAATGTTTAATGTCTAACATTATTTTACCGTTACTTTTATAAACATTGTTCTAGTGAAATAGCCAGCTGCATTCCTCCCTTAAAACAATTCAACCGTAATACTCGTACTTCTAGCAATGCACATCAGTTTACCCTCGAGCCAAACTTCTGACGCACTGTCACTGTGAATGTGGAATGCTTTACCCGGCTCTATCTTTCCCGACCATTTTAATATTCAGAGGTTCAAAACCAATGTGCATCGGTATCTCCTCTTAAATCCTACCCTATTTTCCCAACGCTCGCACTGTGTTTAAACATTTTAAGGGCAGCCAAAATCCCTTTAGTGCGCGCTTAACTAAAAAAAAAAAAAAAAATTACGTGTGGTATGAACTAATGACTTCAATACGACATCCATGTCTATAGATTTTTTTTTTAAATTAAACTTGAAAATACTGCTAAAGTTCAAAATTAACAACAATACAATTTGAACTAAAAATAATAAAAAAAACTTTCTTCGATGATATATGAAATCTTAGCACAGTACACCATATTGCTGTGGGGGGCTCAAGCCCCTTAAGCCCTCCATGCGTAAGCCACTGTTGGTTATAAATATTTAGGTACACGAACGAAAAATATTGGCACAATATTCTCAAAAAATGTCATAATCCGGTATTTTGCCATTATGTTCGTAACTAAATTTTTATTAAAAATAAATCTTAAATGGACGCAGTTAAATAACAATCACTTTGGACATTTCAGGCTAAGTTTAATCAAAATTGTAAAAACATATCTGACAAAATAATAAAAAAAAAAAAACGAAAAAATCGGATGTCAGCTGTCTGTTCTAGATGACCTTTAACACAAATTCTCCTATAGACGATAATACCTACCCGATAATGCTTTGTTCCAAATTTGAAGTTGTAGTCCATTCCAGTAAATAAGGGCTTGACCTTGCGTTGATCCGCACGGTCTGATTTTTTTCATGAATCGATAGGGACGTACAAGGAAAGCTTAAACCTAGATTGGCACCAACTGACAACTTTTTTTAACAAAGTTATTCGTAAAAACGTCCTTTTTGACTTTTTTTGGATTTTTGCAAATATCTCGGCTTCAGTACATTGCACAGTAAAAAATTTAAAAACGTTTTGTTTGTAATAAAATTATCTAGCATGTAGTGTTAAGTTTTTTTTGTTTGAACAAATAAGTAAAAAGTTACCGTTAGTTTTAGTAATTTTCGTTTGGTTTTTAGACGTTTTTTCATTATTATTTCGAAAAAAGCTTATATTTTGGTTAATTTTTCTTTTGTGTTTCGTCTAGCTGTTCCTTTTCCCTACATTTAAAAAAAAATTGAACTCTTAACTCTAAACGGGAGCCGAGAAATCTATGAATGAACACAGGCATTTTCAAAATTGTGCATAGGGCACCAAAAGAAGAATTTTTAAAAAAATCTTCAAAACATTGACTTCGTGAAGCACAGTGGTAATTTTTTTAATTTCAATTTTAGAACCAATTTCGTTATTTAAAATGTAAGTATCAGGTTTGAGTCCCACGCCCCCTCCACAGCCAAATCCTAGATCGGCTACTGAATGTAGGGTCAAACAGGAAAAGCCAAACAAAGATCAAAAACGCCATGAAACGTAAGAACTGTTGTTGTGATATGGAATCATGAATGGATCGATGTTCATGAGCAGGAATGATTTTACACTTTCCGGCGAAATCGTCGCCCACTACTTTAACATCACAAGACCAGCAGATCATTCCATATATAACATGGAACACAATACTGAAGTGATCTGTTTATGGAATTTGTACACTTGTTTAATTTTTGGGTGGGGGAAAGGCACCATTTTTATAAACAAATTTCAATTAAAAAAAAAAAAAAAAATATGAAACCAAACAAAACTCAAGCGGTCCTCCATCTTAGTACTAACTCACCCGACGATGCTTGATTTCGGTGGTAGGTCGAGAACTGAATAGCACGAATGAATAGACATAAATGAGGAAAAATCCCAAGTTTGCTCGCTAACTTCTACTATTTCGGGGAGTTGAGAAAATCCAAAGTTGACCAACTCTAGAGTTGAAAATAAAAAATTGAAAACGTTAACTTTGAGTGAATAAAAATTATTTCTCAAGTTGACTATAAAAATCCCAGAGTTATGTTCAACTTTGACTGAATAAATTAGGCCTGAATTTACCAACGAAATGTCACTTTGTCTTAAAAAGACAAAGAAAATTTTTGTCCAAATTGCTTTATCGTTTGTCAATGAACGATACTGCTCTGACAGCTATAAAGTTTATATAGAATTGTATATTTTTTTTAATTACAGTTATTTTTTTGTAATTTGGTAGGAAAAAGAAAATTAATTCCGTAAAATGTGCGACCAGAATAGTATAAGTTATTCCAATTCAGAGGATGATAAAATTTTGTAGAAGCTAAAAAAAAGAATTAGTGAGTCTACTGGACAACGAAGATGACCCGATCTTTAATTTAAAAAGTGCTGGTTTGGAAAACACAGACGAATAGGGGAAAATGGCTCCTAAGGAAAATATCACATAACTCGGAAAAAAGTGACATTCAAACTGAAATGTTATATTCTTTGCAAAGTTTTAACGCTTACATTTGTTTGCTTTACGAGTAAAAAAACTTCCAAAAAGTATTTAAATTATTTAATTATCAAAATGCTTTCAAATTCCAACGATCAAAAATGCCCCGGTAAAATGGCATACTAAAAGTAAACCAACCAGGCAAGTAAACCAAAAACCATTTTTAATTTAACTTAAACTTTATTTAAAACAAAGTTTAAAGTAAAATAAACATAAACAATACTCATCAAAAAAATAAAATCAACAATTTATTTAAAACAACTTCAATTTATAAGTAAAATAAACATAATCAAAACTAAAACACCGAACATTGAACGTTGTGGATGCATTTAGGGCTTTTGATAATGCGTCCTCAGTCCAGGACTGCCTCTCTTTAGATCCTTCATATTTCCAACCATTTTCACTATAAGCAAAACGAAAATCTAAGGGTAAGTATAAAATGGCACACTATGTCATTTGAGCCGAGTACTAAGTAGGCCATTTTGCCCGTTCAGAATTTTTTTATTTAAGTTTTAATTCCGAACAGACAGAAATAGTTCTAGGCCAAACAATTTCAATTAACTAAAATGAAATACTTACATTCATACATATGTTACATACATACATGCTTTCTCCAAAATTCACCGTTTTGTATACCGTTTTTTGGCAACAAATTTTTTCTCAAAATTGTATTGTTTCTACTTTTTGATATGGCTTGGCTAGAGACATTTCGATCTGTCAAATTTAAAATAATATCTTGAAGTTGCTAACATTTCGTATAGGTATGTATGTCGGTGCTGCCACATAAACTAAAGAATTGTATTCACAAAACCTTCTAATTCTGTTTAATTCTACGATTTCTAACCAGGGGGCCATTTTGCCTTGGTGGGCCATTTAAGGCCACCTTCCCCAATAAATTACAGATGTCATACATTAATTTTTGATTTTGCAGTTGAAAAGTTTTTTTTAATACATATTTTTTTTTTTTAATGAAAGCGGTTAGCGGAAATAACTCCATTTCTGATTTTTGATAACAATCAATGTCTAATCGACATGTTCTTGAATTTTTTTTTTTCAAAATACGAGTTTTTGGAAATTTTAAGGTAGGATTTTTGAACTTTTGAAAAATATCGTCAAAATAATAATATTTCGTAATTTATATCAGTTGCCCGCTTGTCAGGTTAGATGAAAGCATAACGTTGCTTTTTGTCAACGCTCGCCTAAAGCAGTAGCATTTGAACATAAAAACAATTTTAGTTTTCGCTGCGCTTTTAAATGAGGTTGAAGGGTTTTTTTCTCGGAATATTATGAGTTTATTTTTATAATGCAAATATTTTTGAAGAATAACAATAATTTTTGTTTGAATCCTGTCCAACAAAAGGATGAATATTTTATTATTTATTATTCAAGAGTGATATATATTGGAAAACCCTTTATCATCCACTTGACTTTATTTTTAGAAATATATACAGGCAGTGCATTTTGCGCTTACGAAACATCAAGGCACAGGTCATTTTCCTTATGAGCGTGGTCCTACAAGACAACTGTACTATACTCAGGTACATGAATCGAATGCTTATTCTAATTCCAAGAAAAAAGAAAACAATTCATAAATGCGCGCTGTATTAGAAAAACAGATCGCGAATATAATTTTTTGTGCATTCGACTTATTTTTTACATATAAACTGTGACTTTTAAAAATTTTCTGTCTTTTATAAAAGAAGCTTATAATATTTATATCATTCAGAATCTATTCTTTCCTTGAAAGAGTATGGGAGATTACCCTTTTTCTTACAGGCAATTTCAATCCTCTGCAGATGTTAGAATTAGTAATTGACATATAGATATAGATATAGTGATATAGACAATTTTATTTTTGAAAGCACAAATGTCTGTGCTAATGTAGACAAAAATAATCCAACATTCAGAACTGATGTCAACGAAATTCATAAATTCATAGAAATAATGTATTTGTCTGGAATGCATGCAGTGCCCAATTTGGATTTATGTTGGTCTAATCAACTAGCATTTCGAAGCTATATAGTAAAAAATACCATGAGGCGAGATCGTTTCAAATGAATAAAGTCTTATTTACATGATTCTGATAACAGTAAAATTGATCACAGATAATGTTTGCTAAAGTTACAACACTCAAGATTTATGCAGTTTGGAATATTTTCGCATCACCTTTCAATAGATGAACAAATCATACCCTACTACGGACGTCATTCGGCTAAACTTTTCATTAGACGAAAACTCATTCGTTTTGGATATAAGTATTGGAATTTGTGCTCACAAGATGGATACTTGTTCCAATTCATTCCGTGAGGTGGTGCAAGTAGTGAAAATTCCTCTGAATTCGGGTTAGGAGAAAATGTTATACTCAGATTACTTTCGAAAATCGATATACCAAGTCAGCACACGGTTACTTTCTACAGTTTTTTTACGTCACACAACTAATACATACATTGCATTTGCAAAAAAAAAAAATACGAAGGAAACACCAATGCCGCAACTATGTAGAATCTAAAAAGTTTGTTGCAGATTCCCTGTTGCGATCGGAAACAATTACTGAACCTGTGATTCAAAAGGAAGAAAATCCCAATGAAGTGGTTCCAGTGGCGTAGCGTAGGGGGCAGGGCTGGCCCCAGCCAAACTTGCGCCCTGTGCAAGATTTGTAGAAAGCGCCCCTTTTTTATATTTTCACACATACACTGATACACATACATAAGCCTTTTCCACATTACCCAGGAGGTAGACTTTCAATGAGTTTTTTCTATTGAGGTATCCCCGGTAGACCTAATCCCCAGTAACAATCAAATATGTTTACATATATGATTGTATATATCAAATGTAATAAAAGTACATATTTACAAAAAAAAAAAATAGTAAATAAATTTAACACAAAATAAAATAAAAATATATATACATACATTTATATATACATATACAAAATAAAAAATATATAAACTTCATTTAAAAAAGAAATAAATAAATTAATTAATTAATTTAAAAACAAAATGATATAAAAATATATACATACAACAAATAAATAGGAACTTCAGTTAATTTTTTTAGGAAAAAAAAAGTAAAACCATTAACTAAAACGGAGCTATGAAATGAGCATAGGGGAAACGTTTGAACTTACTTTTCTGGTCTTACATTTTGCAAATTCAGAAATAAGATCATCAAAGTTTAAAGAATTTTTTTGTAAAAAGTTAATTTTGTTTGTAAGTTTTTTTTTTTTCATAAAAAAGTTAGTTTTTTTTTGTAAAAAGGTTAATTTTTTTTTGTAAATAAGTTAATTTTTGTTTATAAAAAAGTTAATTTTTTTTTTGTAAAAAAGATAATTTTTTTTGTAAAAAAGTTTTTTCGGGTCCGTGATTTAGCTTGAAGGGTAGGTAGGTAGGATTCAACTTGCATGGGTCTAGTGGGATTTTTAATTCTACGATAACTTGAGTTAAATTTTCCTTTAATGCAATAATGAAAGTGATGTTAGTTAGTGTGCAAAAAACAACTAAGAACGGTTGTGATGGATGTTATTTTGGGATTATTTGAAGAATGTTTGTGGTTAAAGTGCAAATGGCAGTACATTTTTGTTTGCGCAAGATCAGATTATATTTTCTTGCTCCTGGTAATGCGCCCCCAGAATGTTGCGCCCTGTACATTTGCACATCTTGCACATACGGTTGGTTCGGCCCTGGAGGGGGGCAGGGGCGGCAAAATCGGCGACAAAAAATTTAGAAAAAATCCTTAATTCTTCAAATTAATTAATTTGGTGAATCCAAAGAATTACAAAAAGCAAGAAATGACTGAGGCCATTGATATCGAGTCAGCAATTAAGGGCTTTGCTGTAATTAAAAGCAGGAGAGTTCAGATGTAAACGAATTCTCTTTTATAAAAATGCATTTTTAAAAAATGAATTAAATAGGTTCCTACATACAAGGATACCTTTTTTAACTTTAATATATTTTTCTTTTACATCAAAATTCTTTAATTAATATATTTATTTTATTTAAAAATATATTAATTTATTGATAATTTTATTTATTTATTTAACTCAGAAAAACAGTAATGAAATTAACTATGTATTAATTAATATACAATTTAATAGAAACAATTATTAAAAAGAAAATGAACTAGAAAAATTTCGTATTCTGTTTCGTTTTAGAATTTCAATTTAAATATTATTCAATTTATTATGAAGTAACTTTGGTTCGCTGATTTTTTAAAGTGATAGGAAACTCGCTAGATTTGTCGAATAAGAGTGGGTCGTTTATCCGGATGGAAGTTAAACAATAGAAGATTGATCAATAAATGTATGTGCCAAATAAATTAAATGTTCTCAAAAATGCATGATAAAAATGTCTCGCTCTCGAAAATTTAGTTTTAAAATTTTCTTGTCGCGAGCCAGTGTTTTTAAATATATATAATTGGGATATCCCATGGCGAAAAATTTAAATTCCTCTAATTTCTTTTAAAATGTGTTTATTGGCTGCTCTTCGATGCTGTTCAGTGTTCATGTAGCACTCTTGAATCCGCGGTAATGGAATCGCTTTATTACGATTTTTTTCATATTTTACATTTATTTCTTATTTTATTTAATCAAATACACATTTATATCATTTTATTGCCGTGGCACTTGGTAAATACTTTTTTAAAGCTGGAAAAAAAATCAAGGGGCGGCGATAAAAATTGGGTCTGCCCCGGCGACCAAAACCCACGCTACGCCCCTGAGTGGTCCATTTCGACAACATCAAAAACACTATCATCAAAACAGAAAAGCGTCTCCGATGTCATGAGTGTTTCAACCAAACTGTTTTTTCCTGCAAGAAATCCCGATTCATCCAAAATGGTTCGATGAATACCACACAAAACCCCTTTCTTTTTAAACATATATGTATCTTAATATAATGTATAACTTATTATGAATTTCATCATTTTTTTTTTCATTTCATTTTAATTCATTTCTTCATAAAAATAAGAGGGTCGCCTAACTCCGAATACTCCCAATAGTCGAACACTTTTTTTTTAAAAGCCTTCAAACTGTTGATTTTCTTATATTTTCAGCTTCTAAAAATGTTAAATGCTACGTGTGTTATCCCCCTTAACATTTAGAAACTCCGATCTATTACAACTTATGTCAAAACTTATAGAAATGTTAGTTTGTCTTGTTGCTTCAGAGAGTGCGGTCGTTTACTGTTTCGGTAAAAAAAAAAAAACTGTTGAGATTGGTGTGGGAAACTGTGTGCATTGCTGGCAAATTAAGGTACATTTATATTTGTTTGTTTTTTTTTTCGGTAGCTAATATATGTCATTATTAATTTAGGTATAATTTGTAGCTTAAAACTTAATAAATAAATTATATTTTGGCAATTCGAACATAGGAAACCAAATTTTGTCGAGTTTCCTACTCGAACACAGGTGTTCGAATATAGGCAACTCTTCAAAAACCTAGGGTCCAATATTCGAACACCTTTATCTTCAGTGTTCGATTTAAGGAATTTATTTATTTTTTGGTTTCCTTTTTCCGAATTGTTCTTAGATTTTTGTTAAAGTAGGTAGGACAATCTTAGGCTAAGGGCCACTCGAATGTTCAAAACAGTATAAAAAGGCCTATTTTTGCAGTACAAACTAACTTGAACAAGTTCAACTTAAGTCCAATGTGTTGGGCATCCAATATTGTTACTAACTTAGACTGCTTAAATGGCGGTAAAATAGCAATATCGAAATCTTAAGTGCAACTTATTCTATTAAGTGTGCACTGTGAAACTGGACCTAAATGCAGACGATTGTCAGATCTTACAATATTGTTAGATCTATCAATGGTTAACAATAACCTGAAGAGAAGGTCGTCTGACAATGGGTTTGGATGTTTCTAACAATATTGTCAGACAAAATACTTTGTTAATTTAAACGGTTCTAAAACATTTAAGTTTTTACTGACAGATCTGACAATATTTTCAAATCTACCAATCGTCTGTACTTATCTTTACTATGGGTATGTCTTCACATTTGACAGTGAATAAAAATCAGGAGAAAATAAAGGAAAAGCGAAAAAATGATATTAAAGCGAGAAAAAAATTAAGAATGAATCGAAAAAATCAAAAACTTGCAATTAAGAATAAGAATAGACCAAGGAAGACTACAGCTAAGAAAATCTTCAACAAACCTTCTCGAAAGCAATCTTGTGGAGTCTGTGAAGATGAGCTTGACACAGACGCTGAAGAAGATGGTTTAAAAAATATAGGTATACGTGCAACAAATGGTATCATTTAGCGTGTACCAAACTTTGTACACTACCATTTAATGAGGCTCAAAACGAAGATTTTGTTTGCAATTTTTGCACTTAATTTTCTTAATGTGTAACTTGAAGACTGAACTACATAATACCTTTTTATTAACTTTTTGTTTTGGTTGTGAATTCTGCTATTTATTTATTTATTTTAATATTTAAGTTTTTTTTTAATTACCTATAATATAACTACCTATAGATAAAAAGACTGAATTAGCTAGGTAGGCATCTATTAAGTTTTTGTGATTAATAGTTTTTTAATGTTCCAATAAAATTGAATCAAAAAATAAAATAACAAAAAAAAAAATATTCCAAAATAATTTTTCATTAATTATCTTACATTGAAACTGTATATAAAATCATATGTTCGAAATTAGGGAACTTTGTGTTCGGGTTCAGGCAACTACTTTTCGACTATTGGGGAATTTGGTTATTTTCAGCTTTTAATTTATTTAAAAAAAAGTAGTTAAAGTTAATAAAAAAATGTTGAAAGAAGCACAAAATTTTTGAGTTTAAGCTTCTAATTAATTTTACATCAAATATTTACGTTGAACGGTCCCTACACAGTAGACGATTACTTTACCATGGACCACAAAGTGTTCGACTATAGGGGAAATGACTATTCAAATAAAATTGATTCATATTGCGTGTAAGAAAACTTTATTTCAATAATTTTGATACCCCTTTCGGCGAGCGTTGCTAAAACGCAACGTGAATTTTCCGGAAAACCAGCAGCGTTTCCAAAATTTTGTTAGATTACCTCTATAATTAGACCAAAAACAGATAGTGTGTAAAATTTCAAATTTCTAAGTAAATTTTACAAATAATTCTATTGCTTCGAATATTTTTCACAGACAAAGAAAAATAATATACCTACCTTTCATTCTTTTTAAAATACATATATATCTACGTGCTTATATTATTTCACTTTGCCAAAATTATACGCAGTGATAGCTTAACAAATAAACGAGTATGAGTTAATTGCTTTTTCAGTCTTTTTATCCGCATTATCTAGATAAGTCTTAAAGATTACATAAAAAAAACCACAATTTCACCTTTTTGTATAACAAAAACGTGTCAAAATTAAGCTGTACACGAACAGATAACCATGTGTGTATTATAATGTTAATGTGACCAAAATTAAACCTCTAATAAAAAAAGCTACATCAAAAAAAAAACCTACTAAATTGCAAACCACAAATGAAAATGTGGTGATGTGTTTTGTGAAAATTTAACAATCTCCCACAAAAAAATGTACAAAAAACGAGTCTAAAATAGGTTTAGAAATGAAAGGTGTGCCTAATGGATGGTTTTGTGTTCGAAACGAAAATTACAGCAACCGACAAAAAAAAAAAAAAACAACCCAGCCATAAAAACAAATAGAATTTATATGAACTTCAACTTTTATCATTTTTTTTTTAGGTTTCCCGAGAGAAATTTTAAACCAATTAAATTTCCCGACAGCAACATAAAAAAAAGAAAAATTCTTCATGATGACACACAGAGAAACAAACTCATCATTTGTCTCCACCCAACCCCACATCAAATCCACCCACTCGGCCCTCTGTCGTCAGCCGATACCATCATTCCCTTCACATTCACAGTTATGTTACGACACGTTGTTTCTCTTCGTCATACAGACAGTGAAGTCGGTGTGGTGTTGGCTTAGCGTCTCCACCAAATGTCGGTGGGGAATGAGGATGTGTATCCTGTATCCTGTATCTACATCTACACTTCACTTAACACACAATGCTGTGTGTTGTTCCATCGACATTTTGCGGTTCAATGAGTCCTTTCAAAAACCCCAACCAATTTACTTGGCAACCGCACCTTAACTTACTCGTACGTGCAACAACTCAGCTTGTTAACTTGTAGATTTGTATGTTGCTATTGCTTGAGCTTTATAGATTTGGCTTTGGGTCACTGGCACCTCCTGAGCACGTAACTGTTTTACAAAGGACCTTTCGGGAGCTTTTGTTGTTGTTGTAGTTGAGCCTTGTTATATGCGGGATTATAGGTACCTATTGTGTATAAATACCTTCCTCAACCCTACACCTCCACCTCGCAAAAGAAAGTCGTTGAAGAGCGAAACCGAATTATTTCGCTTTTACTGAATTATTGATTGGGGTAACCGAGACTAAATAATTATAGGTAGGGGCTTTGTGACAGAAGTGTGGAGCGGTGGGAAAAGAGGGTCCTGTGTGCAGTGGCATTTGAAAACGTTTTGTTGTGATGGATAATGCTTAAGCGTGATCAAATAATTGGTTATTACTTTACAATATTGTGAAAGAACACTTTAAGAATAAAATTGTAAGTAACTATACCTAACCTACCAGGTGGCCATGGATTGTTCCTTGGGTGGTGAATGCTCCTGTGACAATTTAATTTCAGTTTTTTTTTTATAGAAATTTATGTTACGTGTGCACGATATTGAAGGAAGTAAAGATGGTAAAAGGAGAAGTGGCATTGTTTCAATTTGTAGGGCTCAAACGCGACACAATTCCTGTGTGTTTTGACCTTTTACTATAATTGTGTGCTGTTATGGTCAAAAAGTTGAGATACCTTTCAGATTTTCAGACAATTAAGTTTTCTTAGATTATACAAATCACTGTATGCTCTAACTCCAAATAGATTATACTGTCGCTGTCAAGGTAGTAAGACTAATGTTCTTTTTAGTTCGACGCTAATTTAGTTTTCATAGCCGAAAATTGGTCTATAGAAAATCGCAAGACAATTTCTGTTATACCTACTACAGGTAAAATAGGATGAAAAAAATTCCTAAACTCATGAGGGTTAAGTACGAATGATCAACAAAATAAAGGTCGACTGGTCAAACTGTCGACTTATATCGACTTTTTTGAAATTTAAAATGCCGTCAATTTTCTGGTGGACTACAAAAATGTCGACTTTTAAATGTCGATTAACAAATTGTTGACTATCAAAATCTCGATTATTAAATGTCGATTACAGTCGATATTTTGAAAGTCAGTATTTTTAAAATCGCATTTTAAAAAATCGGTCTTGTTTTTTTCGATATTTTGTTCAGCCAGTCGACATTTTATCTAGGGCTGGCCACGAGATGAGAAAAGTCTCGGTCTCGGTCTCGCATGACGAGACTGGCTTTTAAGCAACCGAGACGAGACTGTATATTTGGTACGAAATTTACAGAGAGTCTAATAAATTAAAAAAATCCAATTTCAGTTAAATATTTATTTGCTTCTGCACATATTCAAACTATAATCGAAACTATTTTGTTCAAATAGTCAACAGGTTTTCCGAAAATCGTATTTTTAGGAGACGAAACTGGGACGAGACTTAATTATACGAGACGGAAACGAGACCGAGACGAGACTGAAAATGTTCGATTTTAATGAGACCGAGACGAGACTTACAAAAGTCTCGCAGTGTCTGGTCTCGTGGCCAGCCCTAATTGTATCTGACGAGATATTGAAAGTCGATATATCGTACCCAATCCACTCATGAAAGTTGGTGAAAACGTTACATTTATCATAAGAGGGCGAATTAGTTGTGCATCAAATGGAAAAAATGACATTGTTTCGATCTATGCGTATGGTTTATGATTCCAATACAAGGTACTTTTGTTAATTGTGAATCAAATGAAAGAAATGGCGGCCACAGGCAGCCTAGCCCATAGCCCAATTAGCGATTAAGTGTGCCGTTTTGATACCATAACTCGTTAGAATCTGTGGGATATAATTAAAATGGGAGATTGTGGGCATATCCTCAGATATCGTCCATTTTGGTTTGAATTATGAATAGGATAAAAAAGATTTGTTGTTTGTGGAATGACTGAGTAGCTTTTAGCACAATAATCAGAAAGCGGAGCTAGAAGGCAGATCATTCCATTCAACTTGGACGATGATGTTCAACAGTTCCATCCACTCGATCTGGCCGAAGTGCTAACTTTGTCGTACAGGGCTTCTTCGTAAGTCGTACAAGGCTTCTATTGCGGTTGGCCTACCGGCCGAACTAGTCAAATCAGCGGGAGATGAATTGGTTAGGAGCATACACCAACTCATCTGCAAAATTTGTTCGGTATAGTGTGCCCCATCCATAAAAAAGGAGATGTTCTGAAATGCACCAACTACAGAGGAATTAGTCTCCTAAAAATCGCTTATAAAATCTTCTTGGCTATCCTGTGTGACCACGTAAAACCTTTTGAAAAGGGCCATGTCATATCTTTGCATAACTGCCAAACTCGTCCGCTTGTGCAGAATGACGATGGAGAAATCTGGCTGCTCCGTCAAAATCTGTAACAAGGTGACGCGTTATCATGCAATCTATTCAACATCGTTCTTGACGCAATTGTAGGCAACGCACAAGTCAACACCAGCGGTACAATTTTTCAAAAGTCCGTTCAATTGCTTGCATATGCGGATGACATAGACATTGTCGGCAGAACGAAGCGAGCTTTGGCAGGCGCATTTGCTAACATTGAATCGGAGGCGGCGGGATTGGCGGTTAATGAGGACAAGACGAAGTATATGCTGTCATCGAGAAAGGAATCTAAACATCGTCGACTCGGGCAAAATATCACAATGGACATATATAACTTCGGTAATGTCAAGGACTTTATCTACCTGGGATCCACTATTACCTCCAAAATGACATTACTGCAGAGATCAAACAAAGAATTACTCAATTACTCTTGTCAACCGCTGTTTCTTTGGTGTAAGAAGGCATTTAAGTAGTAAGGCCCTCTCTCAGAGAACCAAGGAGACTTTATACAAGACCCAAATCATCCCGGTCCTGCTCTATGTGGCAGAAGCATGGACACTGACAAAGTCGGATGAAAATCTGCTAGGTTGCTTTGAGAGGAAGATTCTTCGTGTGATTTTCGGCCCGGTGTGTTTCGAAGGAGTGAGGAGGAGAAGATTCAATGACGAGCTATACGGGCTATCCAGCGAGGTTAACCTGGTCAAGAAGCTGAAAATACAGCGTTTGAGATGGCTGGGGCACGTGGAGCATACAGACAGCAACGCAAATGCCCGAGATGTCTTCGAATCCAACCCCGTTGGTGTATGCAACAGAGGAAGAACCCATAACAGGTGGCACTCACAAGTGGAGAACGACATCAACCAACTCGGTGTGCGCAAAAGTTAGTAAGTATCAGCAATCGGATCACTCACTCAACCACACCAGCACCCGCACTATCCACAGTTTGCCCAACTAGGCAGTTTGTTCGCTGACATTAGAGCGTCCACTGATCTGATCGAATTATAATACCGCCGTCTCGCGGTCATAGGGAATCGACGGAAGGTGTGATGCAGAAGAAACCTAAATTTGTCGCGTTGGGGAAAGAAATCAAGTATTTGATATTCATTTCCGAAGTTCGTTAATGTCGTCAAAAAATGCCCTTCCGAATGATTGTGCCGTAGCTTCAAGCAAAACCTTGCACAGCTTTTTCGCCCCAACAAACTTTCAAGGAGCTGCGAAAAAGAAGGCAATTAATGAAGGGTACATGGGCTTACCACACAATCCAACATAACCATTCATTCAGATCTAACGACTGTACTTCTAAACTTATCAAAAGCTGTTTCGATGAGATGTATTCCTGCGCACGCACAAAATGTGAAGCAATTGTGTGTAATGATTTGACTGCTCCGCGAACAGTCAATTTCGTAACAGTTTATTCTGATTGTTCCAATCATGGCAGTATAAAATTGTGTCCACTATTGGTACGTTATTTTACACCTGAACAAGGTATTGTTGTTAAAATTTTGGAGGTGAAGGATCTTCCAGGAGAATCGTTCGACATAATTCCAAAATATATATGTAGAAGAAACTTTGGAATATTTTTCAATAAAAGAGAAGTTGCTGGCAATATGTGCTGACAACACAAACTGTAATTTTGGCGGGGCAGCGAGGAAAGCTGAAAATAACGTTTTAAGTTAACTTCAGAAATCTACTGGAAATGTTTTAATCGCAGTAAATTGCGCTGCTCACGTCTTGAATAATTGTACTGGGGTCGAATGCCTTCCAGTAGACATTGAAAGTGCCATTGTAAAAATTTATTCCTTTTTTTACCTTTACACTATCAGTGTCGAAAAATTTAAAGAAATTTGTGACAATTCTGAAATTGAATACCGTTAACTAGTTGGTTTTAGCAAAACTAGGTGGCTTACCTTAAACCAATCTATTAAAAGAATAATAAAACTGTATAAGCCTTTAAAACAGTTCTTTATCGCAAGATAAAAGTGTCCAACTATCTTGAAAGCTTTTTTTGACAACCCTTCCTCTGAAGTTCTGCTATTTTTCATTCCCTCAGAAGCTTCAATTTTCCATGGCAACATTGCATTAATAGAGTCGCAAGAAGTATGCATGTCCGAGGTTGCGCTTGTTATAAAAGATCTTAAATTAAAATCAAAGGAGAGAACAGACGAAAAATGTATGCCTCTGATAGTAAGAAAAATGATGACTGAACAAGTCGAAAAAAAATTAGTTAATCAAAAGAAATTTGAAGAAAATGTCTTTCAATTTTATAACACTTGCTACGAATATTTAAATCAGTGGGATGGATCATTTAAAGAACTGGAAATTTTTTAGTTGGGTAATTCTTCATAATGTACCTTCCTGGCCAGAAATTGAAGCATGTTTGGCTTTTGTGTGCCAAAAGCGAAGCGACACAAGAATTAATGACTCTCAGTTGTTTGATGAATTTGTCTGCTTAAAAGCTTTTTTAACCTTAGATATAATTAAAAAAATGGACGGAGAACAAAAAAACATTAGGTGAAAAATGATTGAAAATTTGTACGCAATTTCTCAGAAAAAAACATTGGTTTTATAAACCTTTTACAAATTGTCCAGTTCGGCTTGTGCTTGGCAGGTTCTAATGCTCACACTGAAATGGTTTTTTTTAATTATGAATAATATGTGGACAAGCGAAAAATCCCAGCTTAATGTAAAAACTTTAAAAGCCATGTTAATTTTTAAACGTAATTACAATTTAAGCTGTAATGAATTTAAAAATTATTTAAAAGAAAACGAAACAGTTGTAAAAGACATTTTTTCAGCACAAAAATATTAAAGAAAAATATTTTTTAAGTTGTAAGCTTGGCTTAATGTGCATTTCGAAATATAAAAAGCTTCAAATAATGTACCTTTAATTATTCAGACTTATTTGTAAACACAAGACTGAATTTAATGTAATAATAAAATAAAACATGTTAAATTTTAAGTTTTTTTTTTTAGTTTTAAGTTTGTTATGTTGTGAATACATTTTAATTTATTTTATTGTTCCTTTCGTTTTAAGAATTTCTTTTTGTTTGTTTTTCTGTTATTTTTGTCAATTGTTATAAATGGAGATACGTTTCAAAATAAAAATCAATGAAAAAACTACATAATATTTATTTTTATACGTTTTTAAACTTTTCACATTTTGTCCTGGGTTGGCTCCCAGAAATATGGTCACCATAATTATAACAAATTTGTCAGCATTATTGGAGCACTTTGGGTATGTTGTATAGGATGAAATTCTGCGTCGAGACCAGCAATCAAATTTCATGAATTAATTTGTTCCCACTTACCCATATTAAATTTTCTATCTTTCCTAGACCAACATTACGTTTATAGCCTTAAACTATTAGAGCAAATTCGTGCGACCTAGTTGTGGCGTTTTATTTTTTATTATAAGAGCATTAAATTCCATTTTGAAAGAATTTCAAGTACATTTTTTTATATTCCTTATTTAAATATATTGTACACAATTTAACTCATTATGAACTTTAACAATGATGATAACCCAATCCATACATACCTAATTATTTATTAAAATGAAAGAGACACACAATTATTACAAAAATTCAAAACACACAATAATAAATTAATGAAGCAATTAACTCTCTCAAGGAAACTTGCCTCCAAGTAATTTACTCATAATAATATATACGCACAGGGTCCTTTCCATCACAATAGCAACCAACACTTTCTTCTCCTTCAGACAAGAATAACAGCAATAAAAAAAAAAAAAAAAAATTAAAGTTCGTAAATAAAACTTCAAAAGAGCAATACCAAAGGAAAGTGTACGTGCATAATTGCATCCTTATAACAACAAGGATTGTTTTTCACAATCTACATAATATCCTTGAAAAATTTCTTGACACAGTGAGTACAATAGGTGAATATTGTGCGCATCAATACAAGAATTTAAATAAAGAAGTTGAACAAAAAAATGGGCACGACTGGATCGCACATTCTTACTCTCGTAGCTAACAACTTTAAAGCAGCTTAAAATTGACAATGTGCATTTATTGCAGTTCTATAACATTTTGATATCATAAAAAAAAGTTTTAAAAACAATTTTAAACATAAATTATTATGCTATCTGGTTTGTGAAAAAAAATCAAAAATCGTTAGAGCGGTTTTTTTTTATAATTTTTTATATATAAAAATTCTTGAAAATTAAAAAAAAATTACATTTGGTATGCCAACTTTAAGTATTTAATAAAATACAATTTTTCACAAAATTTAAAAAAAAATCATGAGCCCGTTTTTTTTTTTTGGTTTATACCGTACGCACACTCAAGGGGTTTTTAATACCCTTAAAATAATATATTAAACACAGTGCGGGCCTTAGGAAAACAAGGAAGTATTTAAGAGGACATACCGATGCACATTGGTTTTGAACCTTTAATTATCGAAATGGAAGGGAAAAATAGAGCCGGGAAAAGCATTCTACATTCGGGTACTGCGTCTAAAAAAAGAATCTCTGTACTTGACATTACATCCGAAGTTTTCAAGATATTGATTTTTCAAAACAAAATTTCAAGATTTTTTTAGAAATTATTTTTTTGAAACATTTTATATGTAAAAAAATATATATAAAAAATTTGGTTGAAATAGGTGTTAACAACAAATTTGAAAACCAAGAAATCGGTTCTATGACAGGTTCAGTTAACAACCGTTATACAATTTTTTTTTCTACCAAAATATTAATTGTAGTAATAATTATAGTAGCTCGTATTTTTTTTTTTTTTCAAAATCGTTAGAGCCGTTTTTGAAATAAATCAATTTTTGTATATTGGTTGTATGACAGGTACCGTTATTTTTAAAGCTAATTTTAATTTCAATTTCCCCTCGAGGGAATCCCATAAGAACCAAAGTTTGAAGAAAAGCTTCAGCCGTTTAGGCTGCAGGTCGAGGTACAGACAGACAGACGGAGAGACGGACAGACGGGCAGACGAACAGACAAACAGACGAACAGACGGACAGACGGACTGACGGACAGACGACAGACGGACAGCCCGCGCGGAAAACAATCTAAATTTCGACATGGCACTACAGATTTTTAAATAGATTCTGGCAAGGCCCTAGCATGGCTGATTAATGGCCAAAACTAGGGCCTTGTCGATTATGAACCATTTTGCCTCGTCAGAAAAAAACACTCTAGCCCTGTCTAGATTTGTTCATATTTTTGCTAGAAACATTAAAAAAAGGGTATTTTAGTATCGGTTGTGATCTGATAGTAAAATAACTCAGATCAAAAATAGAACCTGAATAACAAAAATAATAGCGCAATTTTTTATGAATTTAATATGATATTAAAGAAAATTTAGTATGATGCTGGGCATTTTTGTAAAGTACCGTTATTATGATATTATTTGATTTAGCATCGTGTACAAAAATGCGCTTAATCTAAACTACATCTCACCACGAAAACAACCGGATATGAACCACTTGATTCATCCAAGTAAATATAGTTTAAGACAGTAAATTATAATTTCTGATTAATTTTAATGAAAAGTTCAATAGTATGTGTGTTCAATGTAATTACTAATTAGAAATGCATTAAATAAATGTTTTTTTTTTATTATATACAAATAATATATCATATTTTGGTTTTTTGTTTACAGATATTCTTATCATACTTTATATAGATTAAGTATATACAGGGTGTCCCAAAATCACCGCCGCAGAAAAAAACCATGGGTTCCTGAGGCCATTTCAATTCGAAAAACTTAAGAGGTAATTTGCTCGTTCTCGCTCCGTTTTCGACTTATAACGGTTTTTATGATTTTTATTGGTTTTCCCTTTAGCTTTGCCAAACTACAATTGATTTTAATTTATTTTTTTATTTAATCAAGAACAGTTAGAAATTTTTATCTGTCATACAACTTTTTTCTGTAGGGATAACGGTTTTCGCACAATTGATTATCAAACACAATTTGTAAGCATTTTTAGGTTGGTTTTTTGACTTCGATATGATTTTTTTCACAAAAACACGTTTTATTATTATGAAAACCTAATTTGTGTTCTTAAAAATACATAACAGTTTTTACCTAATAATACATTTAAAATATGAATATTTTCTTGATTTTCCTTTTTTTTTTTTAGTTTTTTAATAATTTTAAATGTATTTTTAGGTAAAAAGTGTTATGTATTTTTAAGAGCACAAATTGGGCTTTCATAATAATAATAAAAAAAAAATTAAATCAGTTGTATTTTGTCAAAGTTAAAGGGAAAACCAATAAAAATCATAAAAACCGTTATAAGTCGAAAACGGAGCGAGAACAAGCAAATTACCTCTGAAGTTTTTCGACTTGAAATTGCCTCTGGAACGCATGGTTTTCTTCTGCGGCGGTGATTTTGGGACACCCTGTCTATAAAAGCGCATTTTGTTCAAATAATTTATAAACAAATTATGAGTACGGGGCTGAATCAAAACTAAAGTATGAAAGGTTTTTTTTCTGCTTTGGTAGGGCTTTGGGGTTGAAAAAAGGAATTGAAGGCAATTAACAGGCCACCACCATTACTTTAGATTTGTTGATGCATACTCACGCAGACATTTACAAAGAATTTTTTCAATGAAAGTGTGCGAAAACTAATTGCATTATTTTTTAATAAGGCTTTTAATATAAACTGGCAGCATATAACTCCTTTAAATCAATGATATCGGAAATCTTGATCATAAAAAAAGTTCCAGAAATCGCGATGAATCGATTTCAATCCAAATTTATACTTTCCTTCTTTCAGGAGGGATTCGAAAGTAAATACCTTTATGATTATCTTTTTAGGATTTGCCGGAGCGTGACATTTTTAACTTTTTTTTTAAAGCAAACTGATCAATTATAATAAAATTTAAAATTTGTATTTTTTGATTCATCGATTTAATTTGCTTAGTTAAAATTTTGCATATGTATCAATAACGATAGTGCCTAGTCTGATAGTATGCCGAAAACGTCCAACAAGTTCTTACTAACGAGAACCTCACGAGAGTATGAAACATTTTCCTCGTTTAAATTTTACTTACTCAAAACTTGCAAGGGCTTGACGTATATTTGACAAGTTTTTCTCCTCTAGATTTCCCCTTAAGAAAACTGACTGATGCCTTGTCGAAACTAGATAGAAACTGGGCATTTTTCCAGACGGGAGACGGACAGACAGACAGACCGAATTGCGAGACCCACTTTTTTTGAGTTGTCTATCATCCTAATGCTAGGGAAAATTATTATTTCAATTTTGTTTGCACGAATCCTAAATTGTCCTATTTTATACGTATATCAAAAGTAAAAACATTTTCTTATGAGAGCAAACAATGACTACAGGTTCCTATATATAAAACTATACACATTTCAAAATTATTAATTCTGTTTTAAATTTCAAAGTCTAAGGCTTGATGATTTTGCTCTCCATTAAATTTAAATTTGCACGTTAAGTATGTATTTTTATATTTTATATTTATATTTTTTATATTTTTCTTTATTCATGTCAATAAAGCCTTAAGATCAGATCTTTTTAGTTGGCTTTAAAAAATTTATTATTATATAACAACAAAAATGTCAAACTTAACCATATAGTAGATACACAAAAGAAATTTTGATTAAGTTAACAATTTAGTTCGTTTTCAAAAATATATGTATTGAAAAAATAAAACAAAAATAATAATAATTTTGTTTTTAATTGATGAAAATAGAGTGGAGATGCAATGCTACGTCTGGTTTCTGCAGATGGTGTTTAATAGAGGAGATGAATTCATTTAAATTTAAAATATTTTTAAAACCAACAGGTAGACTATTCCAAATTTTGGCACCCAAGACAAAAAAGGACCTACGAGTTTGTAATACCAAAGCTCTAGGGATATTTAAATTTTTAGTGCGCAACGATGATGAAAATTGAAGTTTATCGTAGAGATAGAGAGGCTGTTTTTGATGAATTAAGTTAAAAATAAATTTGCAGATTTCAATTACAAAGTATGACATAAGAGGAATACCAAAGATACAATTCGTTAAGTGAGATACATGATCATACTTTTTTAACGCGTGGACAAAACGCACACATGCATTAAAAGCAACATTAAGCTTTAGTTTGGTAGTTGAGTCCATGCCAGCATATAAAGGTGCCCCATATGATATAATTGGTGCAAGTAAGGTTTTGACCAACAGAAGTCTACTTTTTAGAGGTATAAAATATGAGATTTTCCACAAACGTCTAAGGCAACCGTAAATGACTCCTATAATTTTATTAACGTGATTGTTCCAAGTCAAAGTTTTGTTAAATAAAAATCCCAAATTCATTACTGAAGTTTTAAAAAGAATAACTTGCCCATTAATAATAATATTTGGAAAATAAGAGTCGTCTAGGTTTGTTTTATAAACTACAATACTTTGAGATTTAACGGGTGATTTTTTTGAGGTTAGGATTTTCATGCATTAGTATTTGACAGATCACGCGGGATTTCAGACATGGTGTCAAAGAGAAAGATGCTCAGTATGCTTTGACATTTCATCATGAATAGACTTACTAACGAGCAACGCTTGCAAATCATTGAATTTTATTACCAAAATCAGTGTTCGGTTCGAAATGTGTTTCGCGCTTTACGTCCGATTTATGGTCTACATAATCGACCAAGTGAGCAAACAATTAATGCGATTGTGACCAAGTTTCGCACTCAGTTTACTTTATTGGACATTAAACCAACCACACGAATGCGTACAGTGCGTACAGAAGAGAATATTGCGTCTGTTTCTGAGAGTGTTGCTGAAGACCGTGAAATGTCGATTCGTCGCCGTTCGCAGCAATTGGGTTTGTGTTATTCGACCACATGGAAGATTTTACGCAAAGATCTTGGTGTAAAACCGTATAAAATACAGCTCGTGCAAGAACTGAAGCCGAACGATCTGCCACAACGTCGAATTTTCAGTGAATGGGCCCTAGAAAAGTTGGCAGAAAATCCGCTTTTTTATCGACAAATTTTGTTCAGCGATGAGGCTCATTTCTGGTTGAATGGCTACGTAAATAAACAAAATTGCCGCATTTGGAGTGAAGAGCAACCAGAAGCCGTTCAAGAACTGCCCATGCATCCCGAAAAATGCACTGTTTGGTGTGGTTTGTACGCTGGTGGAATCATTGGACCGTATTTTTTCAAAGATGCTGTTGGACGCAACGTTACGGTGAATGGCGATCGCTATCGTTCAATGCTAACAAACTTTTTGTTGCCAAAAATGGAAGAACTGAACTTGGTTGACATGTGGTTTCAACAAGATGGCGCTACATGCCACACAGCTCGCGATTCTATGGCCATTTTGAGGGAAAACTTCGGAGAACAATTCATCTCAAGGAATGGACCGGTAAGTTGGCCACCAAGATCATGCGATTTGACGCCTTTAGACTATTTTTTGTGGGGCTACGTCAAGTCTAAAGTCTACACAAATAAGCCAGCAACTATTCCAGCTTTGGAAGACAACATTTCCGAAGAAATTCGGGCTATTCCGGCCGAAATGCTCGAAAAAGTTACCCAAAATTGGACTTTCCCAATGGACCACCTAAGACGCAGCCGCGGTCAACATTTAAATGAAATTATCTTCAAAAAGTAAATGTCATGAACCAATCTAACGTTTCAAATAAAGAATCGATGAGATTTTGCAAATTTTATGCGTTTTTTTTTTAAAAAAAGTTCTCAAGCTCTTTAAAAATCACCCTTTACAAGGATTTATGGTTAAGTTATTGTTCAAAGTCCAATTATATATACTATTCAAATCATCATTAATACTGTAAACTCCATCTTCGAGTAGGCCCAAACGAAAAGATACATAAATTTGAAGGTCATCAGCATAAAGATGACATGAACTGTACTTAATTACATCACTAATGTCATTTATGAACATACTGAACAAAATAGGGCCCAGTAATGACCCTTGTGGGATACCACACCTCAAGGCTACTGTATCCGATAGTACAGAATCAATAAAAACAGCTTGTTGGCGATCGGATAGAAAACTTTTAATCATTTCAACAGCACTTATTGAAAAATCAAACTTCAACTTTAACTTTTCAAGCAAAATGCAATGGTCAACCGACCCAAACGCATTTTTAAAATCAAGTAAGGTTAAAATTGTAACCTTGTCTTGATCAATAGATAATCGAATGTCATCGGCAACCTTTAATGCTGCAGACACACAGCTATGTTTCTTACAAAAACCCGATTGAAACGGAGATAACAAGTTGAAGGACTCAAGATAAGCAGTTAACTGATTCAGCATAAGTTTTTCCAATCCTTTTGAAAGGAACGGTAGAATGCTAATGGGCCGATAATTTGTTAAATCCTGACTAGAACCTTTTTTTGGAAGAGGGATAACTTTAGCAAGTTTCCACGTGCTAGGAAATATTGACCTCATGAGAGAATCATTATAAATATTGCATATGCTCGGTAAGATGAATGGTAGAATCAGACGTACAAATTTAGGAGAAATTTCATCAAGGGCCAAGGCATTAGACTTAATTGAAGAGAGTGCAAATATACAGTCATCCATTGAAGCACAATTAAAGTAAAACGACCCATTTAAGCCCACATGTCGATGGGTGGTGGCTGTTGAACTTGGCGTGCTTGTCGAGGCAAAAAAGGCATTGAGGCTATTGGCGAAAGCAAGATCAGCATTATATACAGGGTTAGATTTATTAGTTGCACCAATCTTTTTTAAATTATTCCAAATTATCCTTGTTGAATTATTTGAGGCATCTAATAAATTGAAATACATTACTTTTTTAGCATCTCGTATTGCTTTCACGGTAAGGTTTCTACAAAACTTGTATCTTTCCCAATCACGATCAGACCTCGTATTTTTAAACACATTATACAAAAAGTTTCGTTCGCACAAAAGATTCTGGATGTTAATCGTTAGCCAAGGGCAACTTCTGCTTGTTTTATACCTCTTCAGTGGAATATATTTATCGTACAAATACTTTATCATGCTGTTCAAAAAATCCACCTTAAAGTTGACTGATGTGGAGGATATAAATGGCAGCATGTCTATGTACGATAATTCATTTAGAAGTTCATCCACATTAACATTTTTGAAATCACGATAAAAGTAAGTATTTTCGGTACTAGTCGACTCAACTTTCACATCATAAATTAGAAAAGACAATATAGTTTAAAGATATTTGAATTTGTCTGATTTTATGATCGATTAAACTTGCACAAGAGGACGTTACAAAAATTATACTTAAAATAATAATTTATTGTCCACTGGGGCGTATGCGTACTTTTCTTAGTTTATTTATGCTAAAAAGCGCTTAAGAACCAGCATATGGATAAATTACATTGAAACAAAAATAAATACCCTTTAAAAATGAACTGAAACCGAAATTAATCGCTTACACTTTAACTCACTTCTGATTCTACATATTCCAAATTTAAAATTTTATAATATGAAATGATTAACCTAAAACTTAATAAACATGAAAAGTACACATCTAACAATTCAATGCATAATTGCACATTTAAAACCCACCTACATTAATGTTGATACCTAATAAATCGTAGAGTGAGTAATTGAGCGCATACATATACATATGTATGTTAGTTTTTGCATGGTCAAGTTTTGAGTATCTAAAGAACACAATACAAATGAAGCGCTTAGAAGATGAAGGTGTTCAGTAACATTTTTTGAAATTTGGCTTTTTTCCTACAGATGATAGTGTTATATGAAAACTTAAATTTCTGACTCGTCTGTACTCTTCTATCGCCTCTATATTCATATTTAGCCAAAGATGAAGGTGTTATGTATATGCAAATACTTTAATAATAAACTTTGGGGATGAATATGTTAGATGCGCTTAAGTCCTTTATATTAAGTCGTTTATACAAAAATAATTTTATCTGAACTTTTTATTTCGTGCATAAAGGTGTTATGTGGGCACTTTACACCTCCATCCAAAATTCATTTTCGTTTATTCATGCAAAATTTATGAAGTTACTGGCAATGACAACACTGTATTTCGCGACATTATAGGTGAACACCACAAAAATCAGTGCATGTGCAGGCTAGAGGCACGAGCCAACACACACTACTTCAAATTTGAATATTTCGACGCAGGTGGCTTAACATGATGGCTAAATTTTGTAAAGTCTTACACACAATTTGAAAGCGTTATTTTTCACACACATCTATTAGTCTTAGAGCCAACGACATTAAAAGTCAAGTCATTTGCGTAATGTTGTAACCCATGCCAATACAAAGCCGATACCCTTGACCTTAAAGGTGTGACAAAAATGACGGAAGTCAAGTCATTTGCTCGAATGCTATTTGCTTTAGGACACTCTCACAGGCTTAAGTTCAAAAACGCAGACCGAAATTCCGTGACTAACACCCCAGCAGAAAACTTTTATAGTCAAATGGTATAGGTACTGATGGAACGATAACGTCTGAAGGGACTGGGCGGGTATATTTGGGCCAAGAACCAAACTATCTGTACCGATGGGACAGTCCACAAGCATTTTCCAGACGGCAGTAAACGCCATAGGTAAATGTGCAGAACGTAACCTTGAAAGAAACTACCGAAATCGGAACATTGCCATCATGTCAGATAGCCAAGCTCAAAACTGGTATTGGAATGCTTGCGGAGGTTAAATGAACTGGGCAAAAATAACAATTTCTAACTCTATTGGGTACGGGGTCACGTGGGTATCGATGGTAAAGAGGAAGCAGACTCCCTAGCCAAAATAGGATCAACAACCCCCTTAACAGGGCCTGAGCCCTATTGCGGATTAGGTGAAAATGTGATCAAAAACAAGATCATATTAGAAGAGGGGGCAAAAAGATCCAACATTTGGAAAGAACTCCCAAAACTGAGGAAGGCTAAACTTCTACTTGGGAACTACAACCAAAAACGCTCCAAAGCATGCATAAATCTCATCAGGAACAGCCTAAGAATAATAACGGGCAATTCGAAGTTTTTGAATGAAATCTAGGTCTTGGTGTTACGTTTCTGCTTAAAAACCTAACCGGAAGTGACTCTGCAAAAAAGCAGACGAAAATTCCTTCACAAATACCCCAGCAGACTAATTTGATTTTTACTTTATTGCAAGGTTTAATTTAGGGACTCATAATAAAATGGATTCGCAGGGAGTATGGTTCTTACCTTTACAAAGAATGCTATGATGAATGTGTTTCTTATAGTAAGGTTATTATAGCCAAAAGTAACAAACGTCCTGATTATAATCAAGATTTTATGCCAAGAGAGAACAAATTTAAACAACTTTCTGCAGACAAAATTAAAAATTCGAAAGAACAGATGAATTCCGTGTGTGGAGAACATCAATGGTTTTATTTAAATGCAATTTCAGCAGGTCAGGGAGAAGGTAAATAGAAGAAACAAACAAAAAATAAGTAAATAACAACATATCAAAAAGTCACTTAACACCTTTATAAAAACAAAATTAAATTAAATACAAAAAAGTTCCCAGATAAAGGTGTTAAATGCACAAAAGTGTAAATATCTCAACACTACTGAGATAATTTTTGTTTGTTCTTTAAAGTTATAAGTCTACTTAATGTTAATTTATTTTGTGATGTTTCAAATTAATTTATTTACAGAGTTCTTTATAAAAATAATTAAATAATAATTAATTAAAAGATGAAATAGACTTGTTTTATTTACATTAAAGAAAAAATTGACCAAAAAAGCCTACAAAAAAATAACTTAAAAATATCTCAACCACTATTTGCGTTAAATAAAAAATATTCCTAAAATTAAATTCACCTGAGTTTTATTGACTTTAAATTATCAATGCAGTATTTTTTATTATTTTCATAAAAATAGTTATAGGCAATAAACTTTAAAGGCTTATAACTCAAATGTTTAAAAATGTCCTTCATCTTCTAAGCGCTTCAAATATTTTACATAATTTATTTTTTATTTGTTACGTTTAATCAAGAACAGAAAAACATAAATAAATTTATGATAATAAAACAAAAACACCCCATTACCTCCCTCCCATCATCCATCACCATCACGCAAATCGCTTGTTTTGCAATAAAATATTACAAAATCATATTCAGATTCAAATTCATCAATAATGATTTTTTAACTGACATGTTGTGTGTGTTTGTTACAATCGTACATATATATGTACATATTTATTTTATATTATCATAACCACAATCATCCCCATAAAATGTTCCATTCAAAGCTGAGAAAATCCCTCTTTCTATCCCAAAACGGAAAGAATAAATTGTAATCTTTCCGGAGGCGATGTGGGAATTATGCAGCATAAATAAACGGAATGATTTTACAACCCACACATTTATATGTGTAGGTATGAGTTTAAGGCAAACAACCGGAAGTAATGTTATTATACAGCTATTCACGCTACGACAACATGTTTGGCCAAAAACAAAACAAAACAAACCAAAACATAAAAACAATAAAGTTAGATTCATATTAATTTCTAATAAAATATTTACACTACATGCTATGATTTAAGCCAAACAACCGTAACAAGATTCAAGCTTTATAGTTGTATGATGGTTTTTAAGTATTTAAACTGGAATCAAAAAAAAAAAATTTCATTTGGTTGATTTGGTTGAACTATTTATATAAAAATGGTTGAATGAATTTATTATCTATTTATGTGAGTTCGCACAGTTTGCCGGAAGTCCCCAAGGGTTTGAAGCCGAAACCTGCAAGGGTGTTTACTCTGTCTATATAGTATAGTATGTGTACGGAGAGAGAAATATTCATTAATTCTCAAAATACCTCTGCGGCGGATGACAGCTTCGGTTGGTTGACTAGCGGTGTCATTTGGGTCGTGTCGAGTTGACTGTAGGTGATGGTGGGGGCATGGGAGGGCATTGGAACCCTGTTCTGTTCAGCTGTGAAATGCAAATTCGTTTTTATGAAAACGAATGCATCAAATATGAATGTCATGGATTTAAAAGCTTTTCAAAATTCCCCACTTGATTTAGGATGACTTTGCTTTTAAATAAAAAAAAAAAAAAATAAAAATAAATTTATGAAATGAATTTAATTTGAAAAATATTCTTGTTTTTTTTGTATTGTAATTTTGTTAACGGGGTCAACCCAATAAAAGATTTAAGTCACCAGAAAAATAAAAAACAGTTATTTTGTATTATCTTTTATGTGTCCTTTGTTTTGCATGTCCAACAACTTTCAAATTAACAAAACGAAGCTACCAATTTTATCAGTTTACAACAACACCTTAACAACACCTTTCTTTGGTTTTCACGAATTTTCCTCTGTAATTTTGTCAGCAAGAGCAAGAGGTCAGAAGATAAGAGGAAGAAAAGGGTTTATCTCTTTTGATATGCAGGTTATAAGTACATGGCGTATGCAGCTACCCAGCGGGAAATATCGTCCCAATGAATTTTATAGCTGAATTCATCAATCAATTCACAAGCCAAATAAAAAAACGAAACGACATGCAATGATTTAGTGAGTGAAAAGTCATGCAAGGTTTCCTCAGTTCATAGATTTGAACCCACTTTTTGCCTTGTGTCTAGAAAATAACCCTTTCTTTCTTTGAATTAAAAATTGCTTTTGCTAATCCTAATGTACAAGTTTATCAGTTCATCGTCTATGTCCACTCATATGCTTTGTAAAGTGTTAATGACAAGATAGAAGTTGAATTTTTATGAATTGTCTGTGCTCACATTGTCTATTGACAGTTAATATAACAAGAGAACTTGTGGATTTCCAATCAAAATGAGACAATCTCAGATTGTCTCAAAGTATTTCAGGTATAGAAATACTATATAAGTGAAGTGGTGATTAACCAACAACCTTCTTCTCATTTTTCATATTGCATTAACTAAGTGCTGAATAAACAACTTCCACTAATCTTGTGATTTCACAATTGAATTTTCATTACCATTTTCATCGAAAATATTAAACTGATGAATAAGCCACATACATTTATGTAGTTAACTCACATATTATATAACCACCATGTTTTTCATCACCTGAGTCGGTGAATAAGCAACTTCCAATAAAGTAGTGATTTCGTTGGTGAATTTTCATCCAAATTTCCAGGTGTTTCCCACCTAGGACACGCCCATATTAATTTCATCAAAGGAATCAGCTGAAAAGTGGACGGTGCAACTGCCATTCCTCAAGGAAAAAGCTGAATTTTCCTTAAGTAATTTTTGAATTTTTCCCGCTGGGATATGTACAAGTACATACATTTATTATGTTGGCTTAAATTTGGCAAAATTTGACTTGAATTTGTAAATGCTACGAAAAGTAAATTGCGTGTGGCTTAAACAAAATTCTCTAATCGCCATTTTGTTTTTAAACAGAAAGTTTAATTTATCTAAAAAAAAAGACCTGATACTTTTTAATTGCGATATTAGGTTAGGTAGGTACTATATGAAGCAAGTTTTGGGTTTAAAAAAAAAAAACGAGTGAGTCTTGGAGTAATTGCCAATGATTTGTATTGTTGTGTTAAAAATATTTTGTTGAAGGTTTTGAATGAATAACAACCACTTCTGTTGGCTACCACGGTGGTGCAATTCGTAGTGCAGGTATAGTGCAAAATAATTTATAAATTAAAATTGGAACTATAGTTAGTCTATAGTTCTGAATTTGATGATACGTGTGGCATGAAATTGCAATAATTCTAGCCTAATGTACTTACTTGCACATTGGTGGTAGCCAACACAAGTGGTTGTTATTCATTCAAAACCTTCAATGTTAATATGACGGAGAGAAATCTATGCAGCCTAACTGCAAGTGTTAACACAAGAAAACACCTTTTAATAACGGTACCTGCATACATATTTTTCTCAAAAACGGCTCCAACGAGTTTGTTTAAAAAAATAAATAACCAAAATAGGGAAAAACTAGTTTGTGTTTTTTTTTTTTTTTTTCAAAAAATGAGGATTTTTTTTTTTCAAAAAATTATTATTTTTTGGTACCTCTAGCTCAACCATTTTTTGTTTTTGATTTTCCCGAAGAGGGTTAAGTTGATATTTTACATTTTTATTATGGTTTATATTAGATTAGATTTGATTTGTATTGTTTCTATTTTTGTTTATATTACAAAACGATATTTTACAAAAAATCAATAAGCATGGCTTTGCCGTCTGCCTGATTAATATTAAGGGGCTTATTGCGAGAGTCTTTTCGACTTAAGCCTATTCAACTTTTTTCGATTCTATCAAACTTGAAATTAGAATCGCTTTGCTCAGTAGATTTATTGAAATAGAAGGCGTGTTTTTTTTTTGAGAGAGTGACTAGCAACTCAGCAAAATGTTTGCACGTCAAACAATAACAAAACAAATTATTATAGAGGATTTTGTTTGTGTTTTCCGTGCAAGAACTTTACTGACTTTGCTAGTCACTCTCTCAAAAACACGTCTAGAATATATTTTTGACAATAAAGTTAGGGTGTAAGGGGAGCCAACCTTGCACTTCATTCTGAGGGGATGAGGTTTGGTACACTAATAGTCCACATCCTAAATTTACTTTAAAAAAAGTGTTGCCACGGTAGCAACACTGGCAGACCGGAGATATAAGGGTTGCCTTCTGACCATGTTTTAATACGAAAGTTCACATAAATTAGCCTATTAATCGGGAACCAGACATCGGTTGATATCGCAGAACATCTCGTTGGATTTAGAATACTTAAAGCCGTATGAATATGTTTATCCTTTGACCCCTCCCACACCCTTTAGCCCCAGATATTTTTATGAAGTCTTCAGTTTCTTATTTCTTACGACAAATGAGACATGTATGCCAAGTTTCATCGTCATACCATTGAAATTTGGTAATTGTATGCTCGTTTTACTGAAAATTTAGTCCTCATTTTATAAAAAGGTTATAACTTTTTCTAGTGAAATTGTATTGAAATTTATTTGATTGCATAAGATTGGGCATTAAAAATTACCTCAAGGTCATGTGCCATATGCTTAGATTATACCAAGACAAATATATAGTGGTTTGATGTACTTGCACCTTCCCCTCCCCCATTTTAAAAGCGATTATACAAAAAACTAATACATGGATAAAAATGGACTTCGGATATGCTGTAGAGTATGAAATTCTACGCCGGTGCTCATCTTAAAATTTTATGAATATTCATTTCATAACCACTATTTTCTGACAAATAAAAATCCTTATCCGCCGACGGTATTTTGCTCGACCCCCCCCCCCGCGTACAAGAGTGGGGACGGGTCAAAAAATGAACATATTCCTATGAAATCAAGTTTTCTAAATCCAACCAGATATTCCACGACATCAACCGATGTCTGGTTCTCGATTTATAGGCTAATTTATGTGAAATTTCGTGTTAAACCATGCTCAGAGTGCAACCCTTATATATCCGGTCTGCCAGTATTGCCAGCCTGGAAACACTTCTTAAAAGTAAACCTAGGATGTGCACTATTAGTGTACCAAGGTTCATCCCCTCAGAATGAAGTGCAAGGTTTGACCTAAAATATGGCCTTTACGCCCTAAATAATAGAATAACAAAAACTCTCGACGAAAGCTTTAGACTGAAATGTCAAATCTCCCCAAGAGTCTTAGAAAATAAATATACATAATTTGACGAAACTTTGACGTTTGAAATAAATATTTTTTCTTCAAAAAAATAATATTCCATAGTGCGCCTAATTGCAAATATGAACTCTGATCCTTTAGATTTTAGACATTGGATGGAAATATGCAGACATACATTTGTATAATATTTATGTAAGATCTTTTGTTAGCTAAAGTTAAAGGCCTTTAAGCGTTAAAGTCACATTAATTTCCTGGCAAATATATTATCAACAGTTTGAAATGGAAGATTGGGTCATTTATTTGTTGTTTCATTAGAGCGCCAAAAGGAAAAGGCACACTTTTCAGCATGTCGTGAGTTTCGTGGAAGCGCTAAATTTATGGTACATACATATTTATGATAATGTGGTAGCTTCGTAGACTCCTTTAGGGTGCAGTGGTGATTTTTGCATCTTCAAAATGCACTTTGTCCAAAAGCCTTATTAATAGTTATAACAACTTGAAAAATCATTTCGCAATTGAATGTAAAGATCTGTTCTACTAAATATGACATTGCAGCTTTTTGCAAATAGAAGGACATTGAAAAATTGTTGGACAACATATAAATATCAATAAATGCATCAGCATCAACTATTAAGACTTTTTGGAGAAAGTGCATTTTGATGATGCATTTTAAAAATGCCCAATTTCTAAAGAATGTATAATAAGTTTATAAAAATCTTTAAAACAAATTAAATAGGGTATCAAACTTTATATTGCAGCACATGTTAAGATGATGGAGCGTCATGAAGGGGAAGGATGGATGACGATATGAAAGTTCATATTGTACCAGAAGATATTTTTTTCGCTAAAATACATTCTTATTATTATAGGTTTAAAAACAAAATGTACACAAAAGTCGATCAGAAATTTCTGATCGAAAAAAAATTCTATTAAGTAGAAAAAAATTGATTCTAATAGAAATTCGCACTACCGTTGATAGACTGTAAGTCTATTCGAATTTAAGTCTATTCTGAATAGACTCTCGCAATAAGCCCCTAAAATAAACATTTAATACTAAGTTTGTTTTTATTTATTAGAACATAATGTGAAACAAATATAATTGTAGTATAAAAAATACAAATTTGTTTTGTTGTTAAAACTCTTAAACATTTATAATTTCATTACGATAGCTCAAAGCATATTTATAAAAATAAAAAAGTTGCTTTATATCGGTTTCACAGTTTTATTATGTTGAAGCTTTTAAAAAGTTTTAAACATTATTGCAGACCAACATTTAAAAAAACTATAGTTTTGAAATTAAATAAAAAAAAAAACGTTCAAAGATTTTGAATGAAAACGACTTTTTTTCAAAACTTGATTCAAAGTTTTTTTTTTTTTATTTTCTAGAATACTTGAATAAATAATGTTATTAAATCCAAAAATAACAGCACTTTTCAAGCAAATGTTAGAAAACAGTTTAAAAATATTTTATTTTCTCGAAAACGACTCCATTTTGAAAAAAGTTGTCTGTGGTATTAAATTAACGCAATGTACTTTTAAATGAAAAAAAAATGTTTTTTTTTTTAATTTAATCACTTGATAAAATTGGTCAAATAACATACAACAAAAAAAATTTAGTTTTCAGCTTATAAAACGTTGGTATTCAGCCAACACCGAGTCGAAGCAGCAATCCACACGTACTCCATAAGTCACATTGCACCCGAAAAAATTACGGTTTGGTGTGGTTTATGGGCCGGCGGCGGCGGGCGTCATTGGGCCGAACTTCTTCCGTGATGATCAAGACCGGCACGTTACTGTGAATGGGGATCGCTACCGTTCAATGATAACCGAATATTTTTGGCCCCAATTGGATGATATGGATTTGGAGGACATGTGGTTCCAACAGGACTGGGCCACAATCCATATAGCGAATGTCACAATCAATTTTTTGGAAACCAAGTTTGGAGAACGTGTTATCTCACGTAATGGTCCAGTCGCTTGGCCGCCTCGGTCGTGCGATTTGACGCCGTTAGACTATTTTCTGTAGGGCTTCGTCAAGTCCATGGTCTATGCCAATAAGCCAGCGACGATTGATGAACTTCGTACTAATATCGAACGTGAAATTGCAGCAGTATCGGCCGATTTATGCTTGAAAACCGTCGAAAATTGGGTTCAGCGTCTGGACTTCTGTAAGCGTGCCCGTGGTGGCCATGCAAAAGAAACCGAATTCCATACATAATGGCATTAAACGTACTTTCACAGAAATAAAGAATTTCCTTGATATTCAAAACCGTTTTTATTTTATTTAAAAAAAAAAACTTTTGTAGCGCTCTAATGGAAAAACCCGATACTTCCCATTAAACCTTTTTTCACATTTTCGACTGTTTCGTTATTTTTTTTAAAATAACTATCGATACCTGTATTTAAATGCAATGCACGGCACTAGTAAGAAGGAATAGAAGGAAAGGAAACAATTTTTTGTTGACACAGTGGATTGAGACGAAGGTGTTAATTATCTCATAAAATTCCACGGTTGGCATCCAGTTATATCTGGGGAATACAGAAAAGAATGCTGCAAAGTGGGGCTCGAACACGAACCTCCAGGTAAGCAGTCAGACACTATCCACTGTGCCATTGATACCCGCATATTATTAGATTAACTGATCTAAATTTTTTGTCTGGATGCTCCTAAAAATGCTTATAATAAAGCATATTAAAATTTTCAAAAGAAATTTTTGACTTTAAAGAAAAAATAAAACATTGTTTTTAATTCAATTTTTCAAAGAACACGTTCATGATCTTTTTTTTAATTTTTATTTGAATGTGTATAAAAATAACTACGTACTTAAAATTAGAGTTCGGAATTTTTTTCTCAACATTGTATTCAAAATTGAATATACATACAAAACTATTTTAACTTGCGATATACGCAGTATAGCATAGGGCAAGTTTAGGATTCGTGGAAAAAATCGAACTCGAGATAATAATTTTCCCTACCATTACGATGCTTGGATTTCCATGCTAATGCAGGTTTTTCTTACAAAAACTTTGACCCACCTCTTTTTTGAAAAATAACCTCATGTAATGCTAACTTGACAGTCAAGCTGGCACTAGCACTATGCGCCCTTAAAAAAAATGAGGGTGCCAATAATTGTCTAATACATTAGTCATAAATTTGACGTGAAAGATAAATATTTGGCCCACTTTTATTTTCTAAGAAAAAATCAAAAAACACCTAACCCCCTGAAAGCACATTTTTTTCAATAAATCTAGCACAAAAACTTTTTTCCTAGATAATTTTTTGCTATGAAATTTGTTTAAACAACTATTGTGTGATGTCTTTAAATAAGTTGTGTGCAACTTCTTCAACTTTAGCGAATGAAAATCCTAGCCCTACTTATAACCAAGCCAGGACCTGTAGTATTCAAGAACATCAACAAGATTGTTGGGAAAAGACCTCCAATCCCGGAAATCAAAAGTCACAAGAATATTGAAGCAACATCAACACAAGACAAAGTGGAAGCGTTCGCCAACTACTTCGAGGGAAACTTCACACCAAACCCACCGGATTATGCAACGTCACTGAACGAAGTTGGGGCATCCATCCAGTAAACCCTGCAGCCAAACCAGGAAACAGTCGTTTTTGGTGAATCCAACCTAGCAAGTGACCCAACTGATAGTACACATCTCTGCAATCTAGAGGAGGTAGCAGATATAATCGGGAATTCAAAGCCGAAAAAGTCAGCCGGACCAGACGGGGTTTCAAATTACATCCTGAAAAGACTGCCACATGCAGTGATGATCCTTTTAACAATCATCATGAACAACTGCATCAACTACTGCTACTTCTCTCAAAAGTGGAAAACAGTAAAGATCGTAGCTATCCCGAAGAACTTGCAACTTGGTGTCCAATTACAGGCCGATTTCTCTTCTGAACAATATAAATAAATACTGGAAAAAGTATTACTTCGGAGACTTAAGAGATTCTGCAGCGAAAACGCCATCTGCCGGACTCGGACATTTAGTTTGGCTTTAGGGAAAAGCACTCTACTTTGCATCCGCTCCTGAAGTTTCAGCATGACAACACCATAGCCCTTAACAATCATCGTGTCACCGTTGGATGCTTTCTGGATGTCGAGAAAGCATTCGATAGCGTATGGATTGAAGCCCTTATTCATAAGCTTCACGTATTTCATTTACCTCCGTCACTTACAAAAATTCTTGTTTCTTTTCTTTCTTCCAGAAAATTCTACGTTCAACAGGACAAGTGTAAGTCACAAGTGAAGAACATCAAAGCCGGAGTTGCCCAAGGTTCAAAGCTACGCCCCTTCCTTTATAGCCTGATGACAGCTAAGCCTATCTCTCCTGTATGCTGATGACTCCCTTACATACGCCACATCGATGTCTCCGCTGGCAGCTGTTCACATAGTTGAATACCACATTAACAGACTCTACGCCTACTACAAGAAATGGGGCATCCGGATAAACACCTCCAAATCGGAGCTTGTGTGCTTCAGGAGACCCAGTAGAGGTAGTCGCAGCGCAGCCGTCTGCAAAAGTCTGGTTCTGAATCTTCTGGATAGATCCACGACAGCAGCCAAAAAGAACGTGAAGTACCTCGGCATTCACTTTAATGAGTTGTCAACCCGCACTCACGAAATGTTCTCAAAAATGCCAATTAGGCCTTCCACCCATTGATGAGACGCAGAAACGGACTAAGCCAAAAGACGAAGATACTTATGTACAAGCAGCTCCTGCGGCCTGTCATCAGCTCTTCCTTTTCAATCTGGTTCTCCATCTCGAAGACGGCCATGAAGGAACTTCAAATATTCGAAAGAAAGTTACTCCGGAACTGGACCGGACTACATTTCGACCGCCAGCGAATGAGACATCACAGCAATGAGCGTCTGTACACAGAGGCAAACATCATCTCCTTGGACCGGTACCTACTCCTACAAGCAAAGAAGCTTGTAGGATACACCAACAATCACCCAAATCAACTAATAAGAAGGATGGCCACTGAGCAACGGCAAACCAAGCCGATATACCTCAGTACGATGGACATCCACAACTTGACAACCGGAACGGAACACCCCGAGGACAATTAAGTCAACCGATTTTTAGATTTAATTTTTTGACATGTATTTTATATTTTATAATCCTTTAAATTTAAGACATAGTATACAATTTGGCCCCCTATGAGCAAATTAATGTATAATATCATCGTATCTAACTAGTTTGTAGGTCAAATTGTAAACATCGTTGTTCAATAAATATGCTAATGCTTATGCTGACTTATAACTAACCCAAGTAGATCAAAAGACTATGCAGACTTTTGGCCTTTAAAATTATAACCCTGCGCCCAAAATCACAAATCGAGTACTTGTACACTCGGGTGTATACGTACTTTTTTTTCTTTTTTACTTTTTAATAAATGTTCGTCACTTTTAAACATGAGTGATTTTGTAAAATAATTTGAACATTGAACCTGCGAATTGAAAAAGAATTGACAACACACACAGGGCTACAGGTAGCTCTATAAGGTGACCAACAGTCACCAACCCAGACGAAAACGATCGGTTTTAATAATTAATTTTATGTTGAAAAACTTAAGAGGTAATTTTCTCATATCCGCCTTCTCTTCGACTTTATAACCGTTCTTAAAATTTTCGGTCTCGTTACTTTTAACTGTCTACAATTTCGCTAAATTGCAACCGGATCTCGATTTTTTTTTTCTGTGTTTTCACAAAATTTAGACTTGCAGTTTTATTCTATGCGGATAAAGGTTTTTCTGGTAATCCTTGGCGTTTTTTTTTTAATTTGGTATTGTTAAGTAAAATGTTCTTCTTATTATGACAGCCCATATTCGTTCTCGTAAAAATACCGAATACTTTTTTTAATAAAAAAAAACCTTTTTAAAATTATTAATAAAATAAAATAAAATAAAATAAAATAAAATAAAATAAAATAAAATAAAATAAAATAAAATAAAATAAAATAAAATAAAATAAAGTAAAATAAAATAAAATAAAATAAAATAAAAAAAAAATAAAAAAGAAAAGCAAGGAAAATAAAATAAATTCAATAAAATTTAAATATTTGAATAGAAACATATCAAAATCAATTCTTACCAGTTTAACTATTTTTTTTTGTTATCTTTTGGTTCTTTCCTCAAATTCCTTCATTAAAAATTATGTTCTTGAATTTCTTGATTTTTTTTTTAACATTCTACTGGGTCGGGTAAAATGTTTTCAATCAACCAAGCCTAAAAAATCCCAAATTAAAAAAACTTGAACATTTAAAATTCTTTTTATTTCATCAAAAAGAGACCTAATTTAACAGAAATATCTCTATTCAAAAAAAAACATTAAGACCAAGTTTAAAAAAAATCTTTCCTCTAATTTTGTCCAGCAGTGTAAGTATTTCAATTCATTTAATTACTGAGTGAAAAATCTGTCTTTTTCTAAATCTGGAGATAATTCTTTTTCTCCATTTTTAACAATCACAACAAAGTTTGTAAAAATATTTTTTTTGTATAAATTATAAAAAATATTTTTCATGTCCTTGTATCGTCTCCGTCTGAATAGGAATCAAACAAAAACAACAAACTCTGTTTTTCCTCCTTGCTTGAAATCCCTTATTAATTTAATCTAACAACAAGCACCAACACAGCCATCTTGACTTAATATTCTATAATTCATACAAATCCCAAATTGATATTAACCTTCTAAGAATTTATATTTTACAGAGATAAAGTTACCTACTTACTTTATCTGCTGCAACCAACCCACTCCATCTAATTGGTATATCACTATGAACAACATAATTATCTAAAATTAAGCATACCCAAAAATACACAACCGAAATTGTCCTTCATCCTTCCTTAAAATTTAAATAATTTAGGTTGACCGCTCTTAAACCCATTCGGTTAGTGATTTGCCTTCAACTTAATTATATTTTTTCTAACTTATAAAAGGATTTATCGCATCCTTTCTTTTTTTAATGGATTGATGCTGCCAAAAATTTAACTAATCACAGCGCCTTTTTTTGTTATTGTTGCACTGCGGTTGCGGTTGCTTATCTCAAGAGAGGTGGTTTTTAAATGAAAATTTATATTGACACCATCAAAGTCATCTCAAAACCATCATTATTAAATTTTGCCCACAAAACACTGTCCGAGTATGTCAATAATAATCCCTTCAGTACCTATGGACTATCACGAGCTGTCGGCCGTTCACTAATTAATTGCTTAAGAATTAATGATAGATACTTACATGCTACAATGGAGGAATAACGAAGTGAGTTTTTTGTCCTTTTTTGTGTTACTTTTTGTATCCAAAATTGTCTTTGTCCTTGGGTGATATAAATCCACAGGATGGTGTTTTATTTTTATTTTTTGCTTTAAGTAATCCAAGGGAAATTATCTATTACATTCGTTTGCTTTTGATAAACACTGCGAGGCCTTTTTTTTTTTAAGGACTTTGTATTTAATTCACTTAAAAATTCGATCACTAACTCACTTTCACCATGAGACGTTGTTTGAACCGCGCGTCGTCAATAAGGACCCAATAAGTCGTATTGCTGCAAGAGCACGAAAACAAACAAACAGAAGAACAGACACACACACTCGATAATATTCGTCCTTGAAATCGATGAACGTATAAAATAAAATAGGACAATAAGCCGGTAAGTAAAATTTAAGGTTTATTTTTATTTTTTTTTTGTTATTTGTAAAGATACAGGAATCACAAAATTACTTTATTGATATGTATTCGTGTTTAGTTTTCGTTTTGGAGGTGATATTGACACGCGATATCCTTTATTTTACTTTCATAATATAGTTTCGGCACAAATCTATAAAAACATTCGACCGCGCTGACGACGACTACGAAGACGACGTATTGACATAAATTTTAATAAAACCGATTGCTTAATAGTTAAGAATATTTTTTGAGCACCAAATATCTATATCTGCCGCCAAGGATCGTCCTTGAAGAATATATATATTGTTTGTTTCCTTCTGACACCAAACTTATATAAATTAACTTAATTTATTGTTTCATGTGCACGTGAATTTTACGCGTTTTATACTGCTGCTACCGTACTCTGGCGTAGTTGTAATAATTATTTTCACTGACAAAATATACACACAGACACAAATATAATGTGTACGTGAAGCTCAAGGTGGATTAACGACAAACCCGAAAATCCCTAAATTGATATGTAATGGTTTTTTTTTTTGGTTGTATCTTCTTTAATTCTAGTTGTTGTTGTAAAGTAAGGACGAGCGAGAGTTATAAATTTCTCCTCCCTCTTGTGTTGATATGCATTAAAAATATTTTAGTGAACCATTCAATGGGACAGGGCAGGCATCTAGGTTAGTTTGGCTATACGCCAACGATAAGGAATCCAGCTTTCATTCATAGAAGCCTATAATAAGAGCAGAGAAGGATGAATAAACACTTTTACCGAGAGGACGACGACGATGGGGTGGATGGGGGTGTCCTGTTATCGAGATGATAAAAATAAAACACTTATAACAACAACAAAAAAATCACACTCAAAGGACCTTAGGGAGAAGGATATTCATATATTTTATATTTTTTATTTTATATTTTATCGTATAGGCTACGAGACAATTTTTTACACAGATGTCTTCTGTATAACGGATTATATATATAGGTCAAACGGTGGGCTATGCGGACTTTTTTTTTTTTTTTTTGTAGCCGCAAGTACAGAAACACTCGACACGTTTTGGAGCTGAATTCCGGTCGATTTCAGATGGTTTTATTTTAAATATCATCCACGTCCTCTAAAGATTTATTAACGCTCAAATGACCGTAAAAGATTTTTTTTCAAATTGGCAAATTATTTTTTTTCGCGCGCTAATATTTTTTTTTTATTGCACTAGAAGCCTATTCAGTTCCGTTGTTGTTTTTATATCCTTTATAAATATTTGTGTGTCCTTTTTAGTTGTTTTTTTGTTATATATTTAATCAGAACAGACAACCGCGAGGCCAATAATGTATCGGAAGCTACCGTTGGTGGTAAACTAAAATTTGTTTTGAAAATTTGTCGAAGGTCCTTTTTGATGGGATGTTTCGTGCGAGAGTCCCTTTTTTTTTTTGTGTTGTTGTGTCGATTTGCAGAAGCTTTATATTTTTATATATGAAAATGCTCTGAAAGGCAAAACAGATGCGGTATGGCCTTCACGTGGAGCTGTAGCTAAAGTTTGGGAAATGCTGTGCGTATATAGTTGAGTCATGTGCAGAAAAATATTAAAGAGAAATATCATTGTAAAGGAGAATTTCAAGAGATTGGAAATGAAATCTATTCTCTTTGAAGAGTGAATAAAATTCAATTGTGTGTAGCTCAGCTAATATTAGACTCCTTGAAGAATATCAGACGGAAAAGGACTCATTGAATCTGTTTAAGTTAAGCATTGTTTAGGAGGTGGTGGTGAGGGTGACTATGGCTATGACTATGGCTGTCGTCTTTTATGGTGAAACACATTGTTTTAATATAGAAATTTGGAATGTAATATACAAGTAGAATCATTAACATAAGGCGAATAAGGATTATGAAAATGTGATTTCTAATAAAAGGACCTACCTAGATATAGCTTTGATGTTGTGATAGGGTGTTTTTGTTGTTTTTAGTTGAATAAGGGATGGTTTTTGCTTTTTTTTGTGTATTTAAATGATTTTGTTTCCGTAACCAGGAAGCATTTATTAAAACATTATTGTTACTTGCTTTTTTGTTTGAAAGATGTGTATAATACTCGTATTTTGATAAATTGTTTATTTTCGATTAAAGTTGTTTTTTTTTTTTTTGCTTTAATAGACATCAGCTTTAACGTCAATTAAAATACCAAACAAAATCCGTCGATACATACCTACGGTTAGATGTGATATTTATTATTAAGGAAGATTTTTTGTTTTTAATGGTATCTATAGAAACATTACCCACTACATATACTACATACTTTATTAAAATAAATATTATATTTATTTCTTTTTTTAGGTTTATGCAGAGGCAAACATTATACAAAAATAAATCAGGATACCTTCATACCTATAATTTTTTTGTTGGCTTCAAGTTATTTTTTTTTTTTTATATTTAGAAATTATTTAAAGATAAAAAGAGGATCGAAGGACTTTCAGGCAGTTCTTTAGAGGATATTTGCCCATACAATATAGGTAGGTATGCTGTGTGTAGGGAAACAATAATTAGAATAGATGATCAGCTTTTGATATAAAAATAAATCGGGTGGCACAACGGCTCATGAAGAACCAGGGCCTAGTGACTAACAACTCGCAACCATTCCTGTGTGCGCCTTTCGACAGGAATGGAAGGGACCTACAATTTGTATGCCGAATCCGAACGGCTAGACGAGAAGCACTTATTCGTGACAAGTGATACTCTTGGAGGATTTGTCAATTCGTCGCAAGAGGCAGTAGCCCTGGAAAAAAAACTTTTTAGTTTTTAGGTGAACGAGGCTGCGAAGCGATCCCAGACCTCCACCATGACAGTCGAACGCACTAACCATTACGCTACGGGCTACTATAGCTCGGTTGGGGATTTATTTTTATCTTATTAGGAAAGGGATTATTTTTGCAGCTTTAAAGAAAGTTAAATATTATGCGTCTTATAAACATTTAAAAAAATGTTTTTGGGTCCAATATGGGTAGGTACCTACTTGCTCTGTCCGGTTGGGAAGACCAACAAATTCCAAACAAAGTTCTTTGATTACCCTTATACTTTTGTCTTGTGTTAACAATTTCTTGCTCATAAGAGAAATCGTTAACACAAGACAAAAGTATAAGGGTAATCCAAAAACTTTGTTTGGAATTTTTTGGTCTTCCCAACCCATATTTTTCTAACCTACCTCTATAAATAGTGTCATTGTCGTCCGTACGAAATTTCACCTTCTTATTTATAATGCAAGTGTGTGCGCAAGTGATTTTCATTTTTTAAGTTTTTCTATAAAAGCCTCAGTTAAACTGTTCGTATTTAATGGATGATTAGCGACTTGCGAGGCAAGACAATTTTTTATCTTTAAAAGCCCGCCGCAAAAATTATATTAAAAAAATATTACCTATACCTTTAATAAAGACTGATCTTTTTTTTTAATGGTTTTTAAAACTGTCGCTTTTAATATCATACTCTAAAACTGTATTTGATGAAGCTTTAATAAAAGATATTTAATTACCTACTATTTCTTATTTATTTTTTATTTTGCTTGCAAAGACCTCATCTTCAAATTAAAACTAATATTCTACATAAATTTTAAGAGTATGTTTCATTTTAAATTTTTGACTGGCATACGCATGATGCCTATAATTATTTTTGTTATGGATATTCAATTTAACTGCAATTTTATATCCATATAAAAAGATAAACCAATTTCATATGAAAAAGTACACTAGGGCGTATGAGTAATTTTATAATTATTTTGTGGAATTTTTCTAACCCTTTCCATAAACTAATTAATACGCCAGTCAAAATAGACATTTCCCTTAATAAAATACCGATTGTGCTTAAATTTGGTACGGACCTTCCACTGGCAATATGAAATCAATGGTAGAAAGTCCCCGTCGCATCGGCGCGCGGCGGGGCGGCTTGCGTCGCGTCGCACAGTGGGACGAATGTATGAGAAAAACGGCATTTCTAATATCTCGTGTTAAAATTTATGAAACCACTTTTATTTTCATTAAACCATATTTCTACGCTAATAACTATCATTTAAACTTAAAAACAGATAAATAAGCTCTTTTTAGCATGCATTTCTGGCTTTTTTTTAAAGAGCTGAGCAGCGAACTTTATTTTTTTTTTTTATTTCTTTTTATTATTCACATAAAAATACTAATTTAATGTGTTACAAAAGTGTAAATGAAAGCTTGCATAAAACAAAAAAAAATGCATGAAGAAATTTTCCAAATAAAATTGCAGTTAGTCACTGTCACACTCTGAGGAACAATAAAAATTCACCTAGGTCAAGTTCTGCGGCTAAAAGATGCTTCATAAGCTTTTTAAACAAATATTTGTCTATTCAAGAGTCTTTGTTTTAAGTACATGGGGTTTTTACACGGACGTACGAAACATGAGAAACCGATGTAACTAACAGATGATTGATCGAATCAGTCATTCAATTTTGTAAAGAGTTTATTTCGGGTGTGATCTAATCTAGCTGTCAAAAACTAATAGTTTCGAGTGTAATTTTGAGGTTCAATTATCGTTTGTTAGCCTTCATGAACCCGTCCCTTTTTCTATGGCATTGCCCTTATTTTTGTTTTACTTTTATAGAATATCAGTTGGAAATTTCTTGTAATTTGAGTTAAACTGTTTCATTTGGGTATTTTAAAGTCAAACAGCTGTTGAATTTTTTAAAAAATGTTGGATAATTTTGCAGATTTTTCAATTTCAAGACATATTGGTAAAAGATCACAATGCTTGATTAAAGGAGTTGAATATAAAAAAAAAAATATATTGTTCGAAAAGGCGCAAATTTGCTCAAATTTTTGTTCGTGATTTAGTTTAAGGAAACATTGCTTATAATAAAACAAAAAAAAATTTGAGACCCATTTTTGACCTTTTTAAGAAAACATTAAATAAAATCTGAAATTCATGTTTTTTTTTTTTTCATAACACTGACCACACATTGAAAGTCATCATTACAAAAAAAACACAAACAAATTTTTTTTTAAGGCTATATTATTTCTTATAACTTGATTATTATTATTCTCCATTATGATATTAATTACTGTGCGCTCAAGATATTTTTACACTAATTGAAAATGTTATTAAAAAAGCACGTGTTAGCTCACTGTAAAAAAAAAAACTTTCAACTAGTGAATGTTTGCGCCTCAGTTGATCAATGCAAAAAATGTTGTTGCATTTAGAACTTCTATATGTTTGAAATGACAAACCAATTACCAAAAAGTCACACTAAAATAGTTGTAATTTTTATTGTTTGCTATGGGTCGTCCCACTGTGGCGTCGCGTCGGTCCGAAGTGAGCACACCATTTTGCGCATGGTAAAGTCTCGAAAATTCAGATTTTCACAAATAACTTTTGAACGGTAAATTCTATGGGAAAATAGTAAAGGTACAGTTTGCACAAATTGTTTTACGACCGATAGTTGACAAAGTATAGCTTTAAAAAGAAAAAACATAAAATGGCGCAAATATTGTGTTTTTTTAGTATAACTGTCAAACCGTGAATGCTATAAAAAAAAGTCTAGGTACACTTTGTAGACCATAAAATGTTCTATAAAAAAAATTTGTACAAACTTTTTTCTATAATAGTTGCTGCGGCACTTGGCCATCTACTATTTTTTCTTAACAGTGACCAAACAAAAGCTTTAGGGGTGGCAGAAAAAAACTTTCCAGGGCGGAAAATTATGTTAAAATGGCTCTGAAAACAAGTAGCTCCCATACAATTTTTATCAAAAATGGCCGTTACGATTTTGATTAAACGTTGTACATGTCCATGTTTTTACCAAAAAAATTCGAATAATGGAATCTTGCGATAAGTGTACATTAGTGTGGTCCTTATGAAGGTCACTATCTTATTTTGAATGTTCTAGAGTATTAAAAAAAAAAATCTGTAAAATTTTAGCTCATTTTTTTAACATTAACCCAGCCCCCAAGATGTCTGAAGTTTTATATTGGAAATCCCATGTATCCAACTTTAAATATTCATAACTTTAGTAATGATTGATAAAGTAAATTTTGTCGTGTTTAAAAAAATGTATTAAAAAAAATTAAATAAAAAGATATTTTTGTTTAAATGGCTATAAGTAGGAAAATAACTGTTGTACATTTTTTTCTGATAGTCTTATGAGAAAGTTGCTTCATTTATTTTTTTCATATCTTGAAAAGTAAAAGTCCTATATCCTTGTGGATTTCAGTTTTTGACTAAAAATTAATATTAATATTATAAATAGTACTTCATAAAGTAAAGTTTTGAAAAAATTAGTTTGAAATTTTAATTAATTTTTTTTTTCAAAATTTGAGTTTGAGAATTAATTTTGTTAAAACTATTCACAAGCGAGACTTAATTTAAAATGAAAACAAAAGAAAATATTTCCTGCTCATTGCAAGTTTTACCGTTGTTTTGAATAATTGTTTTTCTGTTTAAGGTCAATTTCTTAGAAAACTGCCCCTCCCACCTAAACGGAGGGAAATAGACCCCCGCTCCCGGACGATTTTTTTCTTGCCTTAACCCAACATTTTCGCTACAGCTTTTTGGTGCACCTTATACCCATCACCCTGTATAAAAAAAAATTAATTTTTAAGAAAACGGGACGAGTCTAACGATTTTTTAATGTTTTCTTTTTTATAAATTCATCAATCAAATCAAATAAAAATAACAAATTTATATTAATTTAAAGTTATAATTTATATAATACAATTGTTTATAAACAGTTTTTTTTTTTTCCATACAACTATATCAGTTATCATCATCTCAGGATTTGGATTATTTCGTTAATCAGGATTCCCTGATTTTTTTTTTTAAGATTCGAAATATGTACAAAATTCCTTGAGCATGTTCTTAGGAAGTAGGGGGAAATGTTGACTATTTACGAGATGTTGAGATAGTGTCAAAACAACAAGTTGTTAATGATTTAGCAGGAAGAGCTGCTAAGCTTACTAAAGATTACACAACCGTTTTGACAAATGATGAAATACAAAAACAGTACCTAATTAATTCAAGTAGTCATTGAATATAAAACTAAGTTTTGTACTGTGTAGCAGTCCCTAAAAAAAGACTAAAGTCCTTGTATTTGTTGTTTTCTAATAATTAATATTATATGGTTTATGGTTTATTTCATTTATTCATTTTTAAATTATTATTATATATTACTATATGCATTTAATAGATTATTTTACTAATTTAAATTTATTGATAGTATTTATTTCTGGCAAACAAAAAGTAAAAATATTTTTAGTATAAATTATTTATAATTTAATTTATTAGTTTATTAATGTATTTTGTGAAGAAGATATTGTTAAACAGAAATCATTTGAAAAAATATTAAAAAACACTGCAATTAATGAGAACAAAAAAATAAAAAGAAAAAAAAAGAGTTAAACAAAACTAAAAATACTTAGTTAAATTAAAAAATTGAAATAAATTATTTATAAATTTTTCTCTATTAATTTTTGAATGTGGTTTTTAAACAAGATATTATTCAAAACAGATCATTTAAAAAATATAAACAAAAAACTTTATTTGATAAGAAAAAAAAAATAATATATTAAAAAACGTTAAAAATAAATATATTAAATATTTTGAAAAATCAAAATTAATTATAATTTGTTTTCATACATTTTTTTAATTCAGTAAAAAACTTATAACCTAATGATAACCAACAACAAAAAAAAAAAAAACAACAACACCTGCTGAAGATCGACAAAGAAAAGATAAGAGAAGAAATGAAAAAGGTAAAATTTTAAATAACTTTAAAAATCGAAATAAATTGGAATTTAAATTTGTTTAATAATTTTTTAAATAAAGCTTTTTAAAGGAATAGTAGTAGCCCGTATCGTTATGGTGAGTGCATTCGACTGTCACTCTGGAGGTCTGGGTTCGCTTCCCAGCCTCGTCCACCTAATAACTAAAAAGTTTTTTTTTTCGAGCTACTGCCTCATGCGAGGAAATGACAAATCCTCCAAGAGTATCACTTGTCACGAATAAGTGCTTCTCGTCTATCCGTTTGGATTCGGCATAAAATTGTAGGTCCTTCCCATTCCTGTCGACATGCGCACACAGGTATGGTTGCGAGTTGTTAGTCACTATAGGCCCTGGTTCTTCACGAGCCGTTGTGCCACCCAATTTATTTATTTAGTTTTTTTTTTTTAAAGGACCAATAAATCAATCAGAATACACAAAAAAATCAGAATAACTGATATTATAAAAAAATAAAAAGTTTAAAATTCTCATACCAGTTTCTATGGGAAAAGTATGACATGGGTTAACCTTGGATAAAATTTTTATTGGTCAATAATTTTTTGTACAGCATACAAGCATACATTTCGACTGACGGGGAATTACAAAAAAAATTAGTTTGAGAGTAACGGACAACCTTATGTAAATTGTCAAACTGTAGCTACGTTAAAGTTGTTAGCTACGAGAGCGAGTTTGTGCGATCGAGTTGTGCTGTTTATTTTATTTATTCTACCCAACACATTTTTGATATTTGTCGTGTAAATCCAACATAATCGTTTTTAAATTTTGAAATAATAACATAAACAACTGTTTAAAAATGCTGTTTGACGGAGACTATGTAACGTTTAGCCTTACACTTTTGTAAAAAGAGCCTTTTCTTAACCTTTGCATTTAAAATGAAATAGTTTTGCATAGTTGTCCACCTATTAAACGCAATGGATACAAAAATAGCTGTTTTTACAAAAGTGGTCGGACTCGTCAAAACAACCAACAAAAGTCTACCCGACTCCTGGTTTTGTGCAGAGGGCAGTCTAAGCTTTCATTTGATACCACAATTATAGAAATCCATCATGGTTAAGGTATCCTAAGCCAAAAATGCAACCGAAAAAGTGCGTTTTCTACCCATTGGCACTTGAAAAACCTTGTCCGACCAGCGGTTTTGTTAATGTTAAGACTAAAGCTATGAATTGGCATCATTCTTTACAGAAGCCGCGATGAGATAGGTTTACCTACGGTCGCCTTCCGTCCTATTACATTGACCGTAAAGCCCTCTTATACAAACTTAAGAAAACATGAATATCCAATAAACTGATTAAGAGTTTGCAAGATCTTTATGAAGATACCAAGTCAGCTGTATGGGATGGAGAAAAGCTTTCGGAGTGGTTTGAAACTTCAATGGGTGTAAAACAAGGATGTCTCCTTAGCCCGCTCTTATTTGCTTTAATTTACATAAACGACTTACATGATTTTATTGGTGGTGGAATAGGTGTGAGTGGTACGCTGATTCGTTTACTCATGTACGCAGACGATATTGTTCTTTTTGCTGATAATGCAGTTTGGTTTAGTGAAAAGTGGCCGTTTAAGCGCTCTAGAATAGTGGAAGATTAAAAACGAAGACATAGAAATCGTCACGAAGTATAAATACCTTGGGGCGTTGACGCTGTAATGCCAAATGAAGCCAATATATGAATTCACGATGCGGTGCCATATGAAATAAATAATTGGTAAAGTTCTAAATGCGTATGAAGACACCAGGCTACCTAAGATTTTGGCCAGGATGGTACGTGAAAAAAACAAATATGTTGGTTCGAATCATGTTGACAGTTTAAATCAGTTTGACTCGCCTAACCTTGAAGAATTGATCTCAAACAAAAATCATTAAAGTATTCTGGTTGAAAATGCAGCAGAAAAAAGTTATTGCAGAAGAGCAGCAAGAGGCAATTCAAGGAGCACATCTAACAAGATTGCATGGCCTCTACCATATACTCAGTTATGACGTTGGCAGGAACTATGTATGTGACAGCTGGAAAACCTCAGCTATTAGATGGATCCTTAAAGCAAGAACATGCGTTATAAGACTGAATGAGACAGCAGGAACTGGACAATAAAATATGAACTGCCCGCTCTGCAATTTGAATGAAGTTGAATCTTTAACGCACTTCCTGGGAATTTGTCCAATTTTACAATTTTAAGAGGAATACGCAGAGAATCCTTCGGATCCGCCACACAAGATGATAACCTGATGATCAGCATTTTAAACGGAGAGCGAGATAGGTCTTATCTTGTGAGCTATCTTCAAACTTCTCTCAAATATCGGCAAGAACTGATTGACGAATTTGACTTTCGATAATATTTATTTATTTATTTTTTTTTTTTTTCAAAAAAAGGAAAAAAAAAAAGAGTTTTATAATACAAAAAAAGTAAAAGACAGACAACGGAAGTAATTGTTGTATTTTTGTTTTAAAAAAAATAGAAAATAACTCAAATAAGCTAAACTTTTTGTTTGTTGGTCAATTATATCAAATATATAAGTGCGATTGGATGGAGAGGGCATACGAAGGATGAAATCGTGTGACATGTACTTCGGCGAGTGCTGCAAGGAGCAGGGTCAGCGGCTGTTTGGTTGTGGTTTTGTGGTAAGGGGAAGACCTAGGCAAGAAGTCTTAGGCTTCAGAAATGTAATCGAGCGCCTGGTCACAATCCAAATCAAAGCAAAATTCAAGAACATAACGTTGATCTGTGCCCATGCCCCAACGGAAGAAAAAGATGACTCAATCAAAGAAGAATTCTACGATCTCCTCGAGAAAACGTATGATAAGTGCCCTTAGTACGACGTCAAGATTATTCTTGGCGACTTCAATGCCAAGATTGGAAAGGAGGGCATCTTTGGTTCGATAATCGGAAGACATAGCCTGCACGACAAACTTCCGGTAACGGACTCAGGCTAATTGACTTTGCGGCGGGGCGAAATGTCAACATAGCAAGCACTTCATTCCCACACCTCAATATACACAAAGGGACCTGCCGGCAGGGCTGTCGAAGTTCTGCAATAGCAGTAGTTGCACTGCAATTTGTTTGTGCGTACTGCCGTCCTCCTTACATGTCAAAAGTACTGCTTTTGTTTTAATTTAATAAATTGATTTGATTGCTAAACGCATCTATCTTAAATTCCCAGTATTTTTGTTTTGTCAACAAAACGCACGCAAAAAAATTTTACATTTAAAGTAAAAAGAGAAGTTCTATTAATATTAATACCTATCACTCTATCAGCTATCGTCCTTCCGTTTTCTCTCGGTAAACTTAAAAAAAATAAACTTCAGTTTTCAATTTCAAGACCATTGTTGATGCCTCAATGTTTCCATCGTATGTAAAATTCTTTCAGCAAAGACTTTGCAAGTCCCATTTCACACAAGGAAACTGAGTTGCAATTTTTAGTTTGTAGGCGAGAAGGGCGTAAAGGGAAGGAAACAAACCTCTATGGCTTATTTTGAAGTAAGTTTAAAAGAAAAACAATTACTTCCAAAAATATGGCATCGGTATGTAGATGATGTTTTTGTCATAGTGGAGAAATCCGAAATAGAAAACATGTTAAATATGCTAAATGCACAATTTGATTCGATAAAATTCACACATGAAATTGAGAAAGAAGGTAAATTGCCTTTCCTTGATTTAGAATTAAAAAGAAAAAATAATAAAAGTATCGAAATAGCAATTTATAGAAAACCGACTAGTACAAACAGAACAATAACAAACGATTCAAATTGTTGCATACAACATAAACATGCAGCTTTTCATTCTATGGTACACTTATTATGTAGCTTAGATCTTTCGGCAATGAATTACATGAACGAGTGCAATACAATAAAACAAATCGCGAGAACAAATGGATATAACGAAGTTTTAATAAACCGCCTTATTAAAAAACATACGGAAAAAATAGAAAAGTATGAATCTTCAACTTTGTTTTTACAAAACAGAAGACTTGAAATACAAAATACTCGTGCCGCGTAATCTTTTTTATTATTCGTTTTGTATAAATTGTGTTTATAAAGTAAAAAAACTGTGAAATCAGTTAAGGTGTTCGGATTTTTGTTTAAATCTCCCATCACATCACACATTTCTTGCCTACAAACTAGCTCGTTTCTGGCAACTTAGCTTCCTTGTGTGAAAGCGGTCTAGGTGGCTATAGCACTCATCAATGAGAACCTTCATAAAGTTTAATAAAAAAATATTCAATGGCTTATTAAAGTAAATAAATATAATAGGGGCAGTCGCGGTATTCATGCAACGGCGCGCGTAAACCCCAGATAAACCTGGTTATGCATATAATTTTATCTCGGTAAAAATGAAACAGTCAAAATTTTTATGAGAACAATATTCTGCAAAACAGATGATTTTATCACCTATTAACCTGATATAATGGGATAAGTCAATTGTGACGTTTAATTTGATTATTCCATGTTATATTGATATTTCCCATGTCAACGCAAGTATTTTTAAGGGGGTGTTTTTCTGCAAAGCGGAAAATTATCTCGTTGTATGAATACCTTTAATAAATGACTGAATTTCGCAGTATAATTTTATTTATCTGTCCATAAAATAAAAAAAGCAAAGCAAAGAATAAGGAGCGAGCTAAACTTAAAAAAATGTAAAGCTTCTAAAAAACCTTGTCGAAACTTGCTTTCTTTTATTTAATTTTAAATTTAAAGCTTTTTTCATTAACAACCACACATACCCTTGTATGTATGTACTTAAATGAACTCATTGAATCAAGACACTGAATTTTTGGTAATTTTGTTTTAATCTTTTACTGCCATATTAATAAACGTGGATTAGGATGAGTTTGATTTAAGCCACTTACGAGCTAGCTAAACTAACAAGAAAGCTGGTTTATAGGTTTAGCGAAGGGTTAACTAAGAAAAATAAATATACGTTTTAACTCACGAGTTATCTCTTAGTCCATGCCTACAAGAGAGCTCGAAAATAACAGATGAGTTAAGCGCTGGTCTTATTAATATGGCTGTTAATGTTTAATACAAAAAATATTAACAAATTTCCTGTTTTATTTGCTGTACTGCCTCGTACTGCCATTTTTTCTGAGAGTAGAACGACAGCCCTGTCTGGCAGAAAAGAATGATGCCTACCAATCAATGCTGCAAACAAGAAACAGAGTTGCTGAGAGAGCAGCCCGGGAGCTCTACGGGCAAAAAGGAAGGGAGGAACGCCGACTTCTCAGGAGGAAAAAGAGAGAGCATGCGAAGCGGGCAGTCGAGTCTATTGAGGACTGTAGTGGCAGGGGGGATGTTCGAAAGTTCTACCAAAGGGTGAGGCAATCTACCCATGGTAACAAGGCTAGAACGGAAGCCTGCCGAGATGAGAATAGGAATATGGTTGTAGACACGCAGTACGTGCTAAGGATCTGGAAACAACACTTTTCTAGGCTGCTAAACAGCGAACATGACCAAAACTCCGCTGTTAGACAGAATAACCCATTCAACCTGGACGATGATGGTCAGCATTTCGGTCCACCCGACGTTAATGAAGTGCGGTTAGCGATTACACAGCTTAAAGCGTACAAGCCTGCTGGTGCGGATGGCTGTGCAGGATGACAATGGAGAAATCTCGCTGCTCCTTCAAAGTTGGTAAGAACAAGGTTTGAGGCAAGGCGACGTGTTATAATTCAACCTGTTTAACATCGCTCTTGAAGCAATTGTACGCAACTCGCAAGTCAACAACAGAGGTACAATTTTTCAAAAGTCTATTCAACTACTTGCTTATGCAGATGATATTGACATCATTGGGAGAACGAAGCGAGCTCTTACCGGCGCGTTTGCAAGTATTGAATCGGAGGCGGCTAAAATGGGTTTGGCTGCCAATGAGGACTAGACGAAGTATATGCTATCGTCGAGAAAGGAATCTCAACATCGTCGACTCGGTCAAAACTTCACGATGGATAGGTACAACTTTTTGACGTTGTCCTGGTCAAAAAGCTAAAAATACAGCGGCTGAGATGGCTGGGACACGTAGAGCGTATGTACACCGACGCACCAGCCCGACGAATCTTCGAATCTACCCCTGATGGTATGCGCAGCAGAGGAAGACCCCACGCGCACACAAGTGGAAAACGACCTCAACCAACTTGGATTGCGTAACTGAAGGCAGCTAGCTAGGGACCGAGCTGGCTGGAGGGGCTTGTTTGTTGAGGCCGTAGTTCACCCTGGACTGTGAGCGCCATCTAAAGTAAAATTAAGGTGGTCAATTATATTTACCGTAGATAATTTTTAAAATTATAAAATAAAAATTTATATTTGTATAAAGAAATGAAATATTGAATTAACATACTACTACTACAACTACTACTACTTCTAATAGCTCCTTTTCCAAATATTGATACAATGCTACAGCGGAGGCACATCTTTCTGACCAAGTAGGTATATTATTTAAAAAAAAAAAACGAAAATCTTTTAGCTTTCTTTGAACTTAAATATTCATACAAATTGTTAGCTTTACCACGGTTATAAACAATACCTTTCATGTTTTTTTTTAACCTTTAGATAGAAAAGCAAAATAAACAGGAAGGTAAGTCAAAACCATAAAATAAATCAAAACAATGTTAATGCAAACACAATTTACGAGATTTCATAAAATAAGGTCTTTCCTTAAAACAAATATAATTTAAGGTAGGTAGGTATATATTTACGTAGTTCAGTAGATTAAATGTTTGTATATATTTATATATGAACCTACGGCATTAGTTAATTAGGGAATGCAGCAGTGGTATGTTCCATTTTGCAGACCGTAATAACTCGCAACTCTTATATAGCAGCCGCACTTACTTTAATAAATTAAGTATACAAATTAATTTTCCTCTTGGAAAATTCACCAAGTAAGAGTGCTTGCTTATGCTTATCCCAGTTCGTTCATTTCTTTTTTGTCTTCTTGCACCAGAAATACCACTCTTTCGACAGAAGTAGGTATACATACCTACCTAACGAAACCTTTTTGAACAGGCTAAAAGTCACCATCACCATCTTCACTCCTTGGACTTTTTTTTGTGTAAAGGCGGGTTGGGTGGAAAGAAAAAAAGAAACTACTTTAACTGGAGAGTTGGCATTTAAAATGAGTAACTCTTGTGTGGGTAGGTAGAGACCCTCGAATTCTCCATCCAGCCAAGCGGTCTGCTGCTAAGCTAACCCAGCTCAAACGCTATAATGCCATACAAAAAAATATTAATATTAAAAAATTCAAATGCATGCATGCAAATGGCTCTTAAAACTCTGCTGTTAATGACCAACTACTGTCGTGGAATTCCCGTACATACTCGTATATGTGTGCAGAAATGCAGATATAATCTTTCAAAAAATAAGGTCTGCATCACAGGTGCCTGGTGCAGTGTGTGCAAAAAGGAGATGGGAATTCGCACAGTCAAATCCGGCACGGCGATGAAAAAAGAATTTATTCCTTTTTGCCATGATTTCTAGCCTTTATGCACGTAAACTTTTTGCCATAAAGCCGACATAAACTATTCCTTCCTCATGGTGGTTGAATATATAGTTTTCTTTAAACACCACCGCCCCGCGCCGCACCGTCCGTATCATCCATTCGATGGGGGAAAATGAGATCTGATATTAATGTGTCGTTGCATTCCAAACCAGACATATAAAAACTCACTCCACAAACACAAATAGAGGTACTGGACTAAGAGTGAGACTGATAAAAGGGCTGATTTTCTAGTCATTTCCCAAAGGACGATTTTTGGATGAAAAAAAAAAAATGCTTTCCAATCCTATTTTCGGACGATCGGTTTTCATCTGCTGAGAGATAATAACTGGCTTTGACATGTTTTTCGGTTTGGCTTTTGGGAAAAGTCATACACAACACAAACACATAAATTGTGTCTGTCTGTATATGTTTGAGAAAAATAGAGTATGTATGTATGTTCATTTATCTACATATAGAGAGCCCTGGGTATCGAAAATTTAATTTAATTCCAAAAAAGGACATTCGAGAGGAATGGCCTGCCTTTGAATAAATCCAATGATTTTTGCCATTCACTCAGGGTAGAGACACTGATGGCAAGGGGGCGAAGGATCGGGCTAAGGGGATTTGGGCAAAACGTCTATCAATGGAAATCTATTTTATATCCATACCTACATATTTTCGAAAAAAACTGAAATTGTTTTGGTATTATTATTATTTTCTGGGTAAAAAGGATGTTGTTGATCCTAGAAATGTTGTGTTCTTGTGCTTAGGGCATATATTATTCCCAAGGATTGCATAGGAGTTGAGTTTGTTAAATGTGGCAGCAAAGGACTTTAATTTTTGAGTAAGAACAAGAAAGCATATCAAAGAAATAATAAAGTTCAATCATCCAGTGTGACAAAAGACTACACTAATAAACACAACACAAATACAGACACACAGACATCCATGGAAATGATAATAATTGACAAAAACAAGGATAGAAATCATCTGATGGAAGGACGTCTTAATATTGAAATTGAATAACACTCTAATATTAAGGAATTTTCAAGATAAAATTTAAAATAGATTTTCTCCTAAACTTCCTTGAATATTTGTAGTCTTCTTTGGGATAACTAAGTGTTTTAAAAGGCACGTGCCTCAAGCTTTAAATAATTAATTTCTGATTCTTAAAGAAGTTAGATATGTTTTAGGAAGGAATGGAGAATACCTTTGTCTAAAGAGGGATTTGGTTTATGCATTAGGGTAGTTAATGCATTGAATTTGATAGTTTTTATAATCCGTCAAGACAGTTTTTTGTTGGCTTCGGTTGAGAAACCGAAGTTTACCAAGTTGTTTCCACCATCGGATAAGGTTGTGACGTACCATTGATAATTGATTGTGGGTGTTGGACATTGCAATCGCCTCCAATCAGTGATGCACCGGGCGGCTATCAACGTGCTGAAAAAGTGAAAACTAAAAGATCGTGTATCATAGCGGTTTTTCTGACACTACATTTTTTGTGGATGTTGAAGATAATTCGCGTTGCATCATCTTTTCGTCTTCAGTGATATGGCTTAGGCTTTGAATGTTTATAGACTTGGTATCACGACTTGCATCGTGGCTGATGGGGGACTATTGACTGCTCAGAACTTGGTCTGGGCTAGTAGCACAACAATCAGGCACGTTGAAGTGCTTGTTTTACCTCTTCGTTGTAGTCACCGGGCAGATATTTGCATAAAGGGGCTTATATTGCAAGATTGATTCAGAAGGTTACGGAGGTTAGCATTCTACTAGCAATCTACCGAAACCGATACTATGCCTCCGATAAGGAATGTTTACACTTTGACGACTTGTGGCTAACTTGTTTCCGGACAAAAGTTTGTTCCTACAATATGACGCTTCTTGACAATGTTCGTGAAGGTAATCAAACTGCCATATTCTTACGATTTGAGAAGGAATTCAAGCGATATAAGATGAACATCTAAGGGGCTAGTGAAGTAAGATGGTTGGGTTCGGGGAACTTGAAGTCTAAAACTCGTAAAACTGTATACTACTAGAGATTTATTTTTGCAAGTACGTTAGGTAGCTATGATATGAGAAGTAATTTTCAGCTTTCACAACGTAGTTGAAGTTGTATGTTGTGGATCATATATTGATTTTGGTGTTGATCCACGTCTTACGTCACTACGATAGTACGAATGGTGTTTTCAGATTGATTGAAAGAGTGTTTGTCACTACATAAACACCGGGTTCAGGAGAGGTTAACGCATCACTTTCCTTAAAGGGCGAGATCCCCCCCTTACCCCCACCAGGACCCATGTTCTGTAACTTGCAAAGCTATAAAACTATTCGAGAAACGGTGAGAATTGGAACAAAAATCATTTTATCGCATCATCGGTTTTCTATAACTTTGACAGGCGATAACTACCGACTGAAACAAACGGAATAGAAATACTGGAAAAATGCGATACAATGTGTTTCTTTATCTCTGAAGGTCGATAAGTTTATCATTTTAAACGTCAAAACTTATCGCTGACGTAAGAGATGGTGAGTAAACATAAAGATAGAGAAAGATGGTAACAAATTAATTTATTTTACAGTTTTATTTTTTAGGCCTTCAAAACTTATGATTATAGATTGGATCTTTGTGGGATCTTGGGCTGTCGGAACCAAGTGTGCCAGCTCATCATGGTCAAACAAAACGTCGTCGGTCAACAAAACTACTTTTCACAAATAAGAATTTTAAGTTAAATTGAAACTATAATAAATAATAATAAAGTTAGGGCCAGTTGCACCATGATGCGGGCAAAAAAATGCCACAAGGCAAAAAAAATTGACGCGAGGCAAAACAAATTCCGCGGATAGATATGGATTCCAAATTTTCCACCAAAAAATCCATCCACGGACATCATCTCCCGAAATTTAAAATTTCTAAGCCGAACCCTCAAAATTATAAAAATCATTTATCTGTGAAAATTCAAATGTCTATTAATTTTGGTAAAAGCTACATACATACAGACATAATTTTTGGTTTCTGCACATCTGTGTTTGGCAAAACCTTTCCAATGTTATATAATGTATGTAGTTCCGTTGAGTATTTACAGGGAAAAGTATACCGTTAGGTTTTGCTTAAGTTTTGCTTAGGTTTTGCTTTTTGCAGAATCAGCTACCAGTTTGGCTAAGCCGAAGTGCGCTAGACCTAGAGTTTTAAGTTGAGTATAGCTTCCTGTGGAAGCTGTGGGAGTGTATCTCATAGCCCCAAGGATTTCAATACATGCCATTCTATGTACCTTGGTCATGATTTTAAGGTTTGTAACTTGGTCCAGTGCATTTCGCCAGACTACGTTACCGTATATCAGTAGAGGTCTAACTATAGCCGTCAACATCCACTTGATAATTTTCAGGCTTGGTCCCCAGGTTTTACCAAATATCCTGCTGCAGGAGTAGAATGTAAACATAGCTTTGTTAGTTCTTTATTTAATAGGGCATTTTAGTACGGTCAAGTTAGATTTCAATAAATGGCGCGCTGGGACCTAAATCCGAGATCAAGTTTGACTTCACTATTCGATAAGGATTGGTTTACGAGTCTAAAACCACATTTTGCACAACTGCTAAATGTCATATGGCCGCCATTTTGTTTTAAATGTTCATTTTGATTTTTGCTTGCATTTTTGATCTAAGAAAAAAAAAAAAGTTGTACTACAAACTTGTAGAGAATTAAATTTTCTACAAAATATGTTAAATAACTTTTTTCCAATTAAAAAGAAAAAAAAAATAATTGTTTTTTTGTAATCGCTTAAAGCTTTTTTTGTCACTCAAACCAAAAAATACTTTTACAGCTTCTTAACTGGAATAACTGTTCTCGCTCTGGAGCCAGTATATGCTCGACCAATCCGCAATTTTTTATTTATTTTTTTTTTATTTTAATACAATTGCAGTACCTAACTATATTCACGTATGCGTCAAATCTGGTATTTCTGATTTTTTCAAAGTTTTAAGTTTGAGAATTAAGTTTTCAAAAACTATCGATAAAAATAACGTTATTTAAAAAGAAAATTAAAAGGAATGGGTTTCTGGGATAAGCTGTTGGAGAATAGTGTGGTTGTTACCATTGTTTTTCAATAGTGTTGGTTCTACCTTAAGTCATTTTTTTAGATAATTGCCCCTCCCATCTTAACGGGGGTATATGGACCCGCCTTCACATGAAATTGCGACAGTAACAGTTCGATCAAGCTAATTTCCCACACCATGAAGATCGTTGAGCGGATATTGGATATGTCCGCTTAAGAAAAATAATCCGGCTATCTGAAGACCAGTGCGGGTTTGTTTCGGGTAAATCAACCACATATATAAGAATCAGAATGGAATCATATCGGGACTCCTCGAGAGATTTGCATTTTGTATTGGTTGATTTTGAAAAAGCACTCGACAGACAACCACGAGAACTAATATGGGTTGCACTTAGGCGACGAGGAGTTCCGGAAGTCTACGTGCGGATGATCATGAACATGTTCGAGCAAGTTAAAGCAAAGGAAAGATGCCCCGCAGGAATCACCGAAGAGTTCCCAAGAAGAGTGGGTGTCTGTGCACAAGGGAAGCTCCCTGGAGTCCTTTGCTCTATATTACTGTCCTTGACTTTCTGCTTGAGAATAAGGTGACGGACCCCAAAGTGAATCAGTTATTCTTTGCTGACGATGAAGCCATCATAAGTGAAGATTCTGTGTCCTTGCAACGAGCACTTGATGTATGGATGGATGTTCTGGATAGAAATGGCTACCACATTAGCGCTAAAAAGACCGAATACCTGTGCTGTCCATTTTCTCATCCACACAGGCCTATTCCGGACATCTATTTGAATAGAACAGTGCTTCCCAAGTGCGAAAAGTTTAAAAAACTTGGCTCGATGATCAATAGCGAAGGATCTTGTGATGACGACATCAAAACCGCATAAGCGTAGGGTGGATGAAGTGGCGGGAAAACTCTGCCATCTTCTGTGATAGAAAAATGCCCACTAATCTGAAAGGATAGCTCTACACGGCGGTTGTTCGTCCAGCGCTTACATACGGTTCACAGTGTTGGACAATGTATAAGAAGTATGGGAGTAAATTGACGGTAGCTGAAATGAAGATGCTTCGCATGACAGTAGGAGTGACAACTCGTGATCGAGTAAGAAGCAAGAGAACCGAGAAAGCATACACTTCAAAAATACCATCTTGAACAAAATACAGCATGACCACCTTAGCTGGTACTGTCATGTACAAAGAAGATGGCATGAGAACCCAGTTAAAAATGCAATAGCACAAGACATTCCAACACTATCCCGGAAGAAATGCAGGCGCAAAAACTCCTGGATGAAACAAATGCAACGACACCTGCATTTAGTAGGTCTTAGACGTTTTCTGAGGTCAGCCCGGCGAACCCCACAAATGGAACCGAAATGGGCGAGGCAGTTGAGTGGGAGAGTTGGGGACCACAAGATCATGACAATCGCCGGTAAAATGAAGAAGAAGAAGATTGTAGACACTACAACTTTTCAGTGATTCCCTATGCCTGTGTAGCTTAATGTAATTAAACCACTTCAATGATTAATGTCAAACGTATCTATAAGACCTACTGCAACTTTAGGTTTATTATCATATGAATTTACCTTTAATTTGATCATTATCCATTTGAGCTAAAATAATATCAAAACTTCTTAAGTTCGTACAAAAACAGAAAAAAATACTGACCAACTTATTTTTCATGTTCTCTTGAGTTTATAAGAACATAGAACGTACTCCTATAGCGTTGTTTTATTCTTCTTTACAATTGGCCCATAAAATCTTAACGATAACGTGTCTTTATTTTATGCGCTTCCAGCTTTACAATATTTCTTTTTTAATGTACTGGTACTCTCCTCGATATATGTAGGTATTCACTTCAGTCATTTGGGCGGTGTTCCATTTTAACACTGCAATGCAGATCATTAATGCAAGTCACGAAGTCAACTATAAAGGAAGATTTGCTAAGAAACGTACTGCCAAAGCAGAGTTATTCCTTGTTCAATCTTTCAGCCAACCATAATATACAACAAAAAAAAGAAGGAAGAAAATTTATTTAAGTACATATATCTGTCTGAACTTTAAATCACTTTCGGGATATGTATTGGGAAGTTTTCATATCCGTTACCAATAAAACTCTCAACCGGGGGAGATACACTTATCCCATATTCCATATATAGGTATTTCTGGAGTGTGAATGTGAATCCACCCAGCTTACAAGCGCAGTGCATCGACGAAACAAGGCAGAAGATACAAAATGTATTTCATGAATCCAATTCCATCCCTAAACAAACAAATATTCGCATAGCATCTCCGGCGAGGCGCGACGTCGTCGTCGTCCTCGTTGTTGTCAAGGATCTTTTTTAAAGTTTCTTTTTTCCTCACGTGTTTGTGATTTTTTTTTAACGCGAAAAGTTTCCTTTGATTTGATTAGAGTCACTTCCTGCTGTTGTCTGCACTTTTGCCAGGGCGATGCTACAATGCTGGTCCTGGTTCTGGGTTGTTGTTAAGGTGAGTAGGGGGGGTGGGGTTTGGTAGGTAGTTGAATCGCTTGTTTCGCCTTGCTGGTTAAGGTATCTCCAGTTTTATACACATGGATGATGTATCTTTTTGTTCGCACATTACTTTGTCTTCCATGAAACGATGTGTCATCATTGAATTAGGTCACGCCTCATTTCCGAAAATGATAAGATGAACTTTATGTTTTTTTTTATTATTATTTATTTATTACCTGCTGGGAGTGATGGTGCGGTGGTGACGCGGTGTGGTTGTAAATCCTCAGATGAGCTCGTTAACTCGATATAATTTTTGTTTTTATTTTTGTGTCTCTATATGAATAAATTTTAAGTAATCAATCATTTTAGAACATGTGTTGGCATTGAAACATCCATTTCAGTACTGTTATAAAAGTATAAATTGTGTGGGATTGGAGATGCAGATGATTATTGTTAGACTTTAATTATAAATGTTGATGTTGATGTTGATGTTTATGCTTCTATTTTTTCGGGATTTTGGCCTTTCTGGATTTAAGGTTTTCGGGATTTTGGGTTTTCAGGGTTCTGGGTTTTCGGGATTTTGAGTTTTCGGGATTCTCGGTTTTCTGTATTCAGAATTCAGGGATTGTGTCCGTCTCTCCCTGAAATTACTCTTATTTCTGTTAGGAGAATGAGCTTTAGAAATTTGAGTTTTTGGTGAAAATACATTATGCACGTCAAATCACCCATGAGTATTTCGGTCGATTTTTTACGAAAAAGTTATATTACTTTTTTTTTTTTTGTTACCAGTTTGTACCATAATGCAAATAAACAAGTAAGTCTATTCTACCATTTTCCCGACGTTTCGTCGTTCTCCACGACTTCTTTAGGAGTCATTTCTAGAATTATTTTAAATTGTTGTTATTTTACATTAAAAAACTATTGAAACGAAGCAGTTAGGAGAATGTTCCCTAGCGGTAACCAAACATCACATTTATTTTACCAAACCACATAGGAGCAAGAATCAAGGTGGAGGCGAGTGAACCAAATGTCACGTCTCCGGTTCCCTGTTCTCGTGTCCCATTACCATGACTATTCCTCGAGAGACGAGTCCGGGGGAAGCTTCCTGGATGATTCCTTTAATTGCCATTTGTCGCCCAAGGTAGCCACAACACTATACATATCTAACTTTTTTTTAAATTATTTTTATCGTATATGATTGATTGGTTGATCATCAGGCTCCCGATCCATGAGGGTTCGCTGCCTGGGACACTATGACTTTCCAACCTCTACGATCCCGGTCACGCTGTTTCTAGTCATGAAGTGGGAGTGAGATAAATTCCAGAGAAGTCAAAAATAGTCGGAAGAGTCAGTCCAATGTGAACACCGTCTATATGAAACAATTCAAACTACATTCATATCACATATATTGCGTCAGCCGTTTTCTGTCGAAAATTTTTGAGGATAATCCAAAAAATAAACAAATTTAAAAGAAACGAATTAGGACATAAGGGAATGACAAGAAATCAGATTTTGACATTTTAAATTTGACATTCCAAATTCAAAATGTGTGTTCGTTTTAAAATTTGATGGAAGCGTTCAACGGTGGTTTCACTTATGTGTGGAGTTGAATAATTGAAAAATGTTCATTTGAAGCAAACAATTTTGTTTCAATTATATCCGCAGTTTGCAATTAAGTGGAGTTCAGTTATGCGAAGCATTTTGTATGTAAAATTCTCAAAAATGCTCCGGAATAAATTTCTTGTTTCAGATAACCGATGTTTTCGCAGTGCAGTAAAACGGAGTTGACACCAAAACTCCTTTCCGGTGGATGTGCAACTAGGTTGGTATGTATTGCTGAGGCTCAAAAATATGTTTGTATGAAAATGGACTCAAATGGTTTATAACATTCGAATACAAATTAATTACAAAAGTATAATACAAAAATAAAATGCACGTCTGGATTGCGCAAACTTAATCTCGAAGCATACATCATGCTCTCTTATTTTCTTTTTAAAAAAAGTATTTTAATTTACGTTATATAGCCTAGAACGCTGCTGAAGTGAAACGAAAATTTTCTATGGTCTCCAAATCGACAGCGAGACGTAGACAAAAATGCTACGGAAAAATATTTATGGAGAGCTCTACCACATAAAGTCAATAAAAAATAAACAAAATTGAAAGACGTTTTAAATTTTTCAAAGTACATAAAATACTTTTCTTTTTCGTACTTTACTTTGTTGGGACAAAGTTTTTAAGGGTCCAAAATGGTAATGCTAGCTAATTTTTTTTTCTTCAGCGGCAACAAAAAAAAACATTTAAACGTCAAATTTTCGTGGCGCTTGAAATATATGGAATAGCAGCGACACACGGCTGCACAACACAACACTGGCTTTATTTTTGAACATAATTCGCCTACATTGCTCAACTTGCCAATCGCAGTGTATAGTGACAATATAATGAAAAATTAGGTCCTGTGGCGGAACAATTAGGTTTAAGGTGTGTTTCCTTAAGTCGTCTCCTAACTGTCTATTAACTAAAGACTCTTTATCTTAACTGTAATTGTTATTTTTGGACTTCGATCTAATAGTCTATTAATTATGGTAATAATGACGCACTTACATCTCGCCCTCAAAAAAAAAAAATCCCTTCAACCACAGATCTTTTTGGGGACTCTTTTGATTCTTGGTAAAAATGCCAAATGAAACATTTATACTAAATTTCATTAATATCCCATTATTTTTAAAATGGTTTTGGGTAATATTTTACTTGTTGTACTTTACAAAAAAGTCAACCTTCCATAAAAAGGCCTTTAACTTTCTACGGGGTACATGTATCTTTTCAGTTTTGATCTCTTTAGAATCAGCATTGACCCTAAACCCTAAAAACATGTGTCATATGATTAGATTTTATTATAACAATTTTTTTCTGCTAGATAAACTCCCGCCCTCTCCCCCTCTACACCTCTTTATATGTGTCTATACAAAAAATCAATGCGGGGATTTTGGGGGACTTTGGATATTTTGTTGAGGATAAAATTCTGCGTCGATACCAGCAATAAAATTTAATGAATTAATTTGTTCCCACTTGTCCATATTAAATTTGTTATATCTTTCCTCGACTAAAAGTCAAAGTACGGATTCGGAGAAACGTCATCAGCATCACCATTAAATAACACCGGTGGCATACAGATCCTGGCCTTTACACTAACTTAAAAGTTTTTCTGAACCTTCCGTAGATTTTGTATATGCAAGATCGGCTAAAGTGGAGCTGACGGACCACAGCACATTGGTTTATTCCTTGTTGCAGTAGTGTGACAACTTGACTAACTTCTACAGGCGTGGTATCCATTTTTTTCTAAGATAAATAGGCGTATTAGGTCAAGATATATTGCAGTTCACTTTTAACAGCACACTGAAAACCACGTCCCTTATTTTGGCGGACACTTTGTGGCGGAATCGAAAAAAGTTGATATCAGTTTTTGTAGCTTATTAAATGCTAATTTGTTGCTCAATCCAAAAATTTGTAGCTCGCTTAGTTTTTGAGTTATTGAAAATTCCGCTAAAACAAGTCTGAAGTTAGCGGACTAAATCCAAAATAATAAGATTTTTGAAATAAAATTGGTACCCAAATTTGTAGCTTTTTTAATGCTCTTAAGTTCTAAAAAAATAAATTCTGTAACTATAATAGTTTGTTAATTATTCAAATTTCCGCTAAAATAAGTCTGAAGTTAGCGGACGAACATTCGAAAATGACAATTTTTTTGACGTCCAAAATTGTAGCTTTTTAAATGCTAATTTGTTACCCAAAAATAAAATTCTCATCTCTTAAGGGTAATTTTTTATTTGAATTTTAAGTTTAAAAGGTGCACTTCCGGTATGCTGAAGCTGGCGGACAAAATCTAAAAAAATTAGATTTTCAATTTTTTTCTTTTGCCAGAATTTGTAGCTTTTGAAATGCTGATTGCTGGCTGAAACCTCAAATTTTTAGCTCTAACGGTTTATTTAATATTTAAGTTTCCGCTGGCAAAAGTTAACAAAAAAACGACCTTCTAAAATCTAAAAAAATGAAAAAAAAATGATTTTTTTTTTGCCACAATTTGAAGCTTCTCTGAACTAGATCAACTGCGCAAACCACGATTTTGTAGCTCGCATGGTTTTTTTGTTATTCAAAATTCCGCTAAAATAAGATTTTAACGGTCAAAATTAAAAAAAAATTTGAATTTTTGAACTTTTTTTTTACCAGAAATTGTAGCTTTTGAAATATGAATTTGTTGCTCAAAAATTAATTTTGTAGCTTTAACTGGGGATTTTTTATTTGATTTTTAAGTTTGAAAAAGTGCACTTCCGGTACACTGAAGCTGGCGGACAAAATCTAAAAAATGAGATTTTCAATTTTTTTTCTTTTGCCAGAATTTGAAGCCTTTAAAATGCTTATTTGTTGCGCAAACCCCATATTTATAGCTACGCATAGTACATACTAAAGTTTAATTCATGGATTTTTTATGATTCCATTGGTTTTTTGTCTAGACATGGAAGGGACCTACAAATGTATGCCGAATCCGAACGGCTAGACGAGAAGCACTTATTCGTGACTGGTGATACTCTTGGAGGATTTGTAATTCTGTTTTATTTTGTTGTGGTATTTTACATGGAAATTATTCTTAAGCTAAAAGCCTTTCCACACTATCCAATTGAGTTTTAAGGTAAGACCGCACCAGGTGGAACTGCGCGACACTTTTCTGATATACCGCACTTGAACTGCAGCGGCGGCGCTTCAGAACGCGGCAAATTGTGATTCTTCTTTAGTAAGTATCTGTCTCTTTTCTATCTTATTTAGACATTTTCAATTTTTTATTAGAATCCACGGAAAAAGTGTATTTCGGGGTTGCATAAATTTGCTTTTATAAGAATGAAATATTACAAAATTTTGGACAGACCTTGCATTTTGGGTAGGACAAAATATTTTTCATTTGATGTATAGGGGAGTTTAGTCCGAGTATAAAATTGAGTTTTCAGGATTGAAAGCCCTCCGCATTGGCTGCCATCTTGAGAAATACGTTTTTGGAATGTAAACGAGCACTTTACATTATATATACTCTACGGCGCAAATGGAAGAAGTTTTATATCTTTAAAAAACAACCGCCTCCACTAGTTATAAAAGATGGCATATTTATGAATTCTGAGCATGTCTAGACAAAAAACCAATGGAATCATAACAAATCCATGAATTAAACTTTAGTATGTACTATGCGTAGCTATAAATATGGGGTTTGCGCAACAAATAAGCATTTTAAAGGCTTCAAATTCTGGCAAAAGAAAAAAAATTGAAAATCTCATTTTTTAGATTTTGTCCGCCAGCTTCAGTGTACCGGAAGTGCACTTTTTCAAACTTAAAAATCAAATAAAAAATCCCCAGTTAAAGCTACAAAATTAATTTTTGAGCAACAAATTCATATTTCAAAAGCTACAATTTCTGGTAAAAAAAAAGTTCAAAAATTCAAATTTTTTTTTAATTTTGACCGTTAAAATCTTATTTTAGCGGAATTTTGAATAACAAAAAAACCATGCGAGCTACAAAATCGTGGTTTGCGCAGTTGATCTAGTTCAGAGAAGCTTCAAATTGTGGCAAAAAAAAAATTATTTTTTTTTCATTTTTTTAGATTTTAGAAGGTCGTTTTTTTGTTAACTTTTGCCAGCGGAAACTTAAATATTAAATAAACCGTTAGAGCTAAAAATTTGAGGTTTCAGCCAGCAATCAGCATTTCAAAAGCTACAAATTCTGGCAAAAGAAAAAAATTGAAAATCTAATTTTTTTAGATTTTGTCCGCCAGCTTCAGCATACCGGAAGTGCACCTTTTAAACTTAAAATTCAAATAAAAAATTACCCTTAAGAGATGAGAATTTTATTTTTGGGTAACAAATTAGCATTTAAAAAGCTACAATTTTGGACGTCAAAAAAATTGTCATTTTCGAATGTTCGTCCGCTAACTTCAGACTTATTTTAGCGGAAATTTGAATAATTAACAAACTATTATAGTTACAGAATTTATTTTTTTAGAACTTAAGAGCATTAAAAAAGCTACAAATTTGGGTACCAATTTTATTTCAAAAATCTTATTATTTTGGATTTAGTCCGCTAACTTCAGACTTGTTTTAGCGGAATTTTCAATAACTCAAAAACTAAGCGAGCTACAAATTTTTGGATTGAGCAACAAATTAGCATTTAATAAGCTACAAAAACTGATATCAACTTTTTTCGATTCCGCCACAAAGTGTCCGCCAAAATAAGGGACGTCTGAAAACCAATGACCAACAATGGGCGCATTTATTGCGTATTTATGTTTCCAACTCTTGCCTATTTAACAAATATAAATTTATTGTTTTCGCTATTATGGCGGATAACGCGAAAACTATCCAATGAGTTTTTATGATTTTACCCTTAATTTAAAGTTTAAAGTTCAAACTTTAAAACGAGCCCATTAGCAATTCATTATGGTGCCATGAAATAAAGTCCAAAGCCAAATTTTGGCTTTGGACTTTATTTCACACCTCAGAGTGCAATAAAGCCTTATGGCGCTATTGCACAATTCTATTTTTGGAAAAAAAAAAAATAAAATTTATGAAAATATGTATTTTAAGTAACAAAATATTTATTTTTATTTCAAACGAAAATTCTAAAGGGCAAGCATTAATAAGGTACTTTCATAACCAAAGTTTTTTGTACTAAACTAAAAAATTTCGCGTGAAATTTATGAAACTAAAGGGGGGTTAAATTTTAAGGGCCGATATTGATTTTGAATAAAACACAATTATTTAGGAAATTATTGTCATTTCTATTTATTATGATAATATTGGTATGGTTCAATTATGTATGGAACAAAATATCGGCCAAATGGCCGCCGCGACCTCGGCGGCACACCTCCATCCGATGGTCCAAATTTTCGATGATGCTGAGGCATAATGGAGGTTCTATGCAGTTAATGTGCCGAATTAGCTCATCCTTTAGCTCTTGAATTGTTGCTGGCTTATCGACGTACACCTTTTCTTTCCAATAACCCCAAAGAAAGAAGTCAAACGGTGTCAAATCACATGATCTTGGCGGCCAATTGGCATCACCACCACGTGAGATAACACGGCCATTGAATTTGTCGCAAAGAGCCCTTGTTTCTTTAGCTATCGTCCACATCAATATCTTCCAATTCGGGCCATAAGAAGTTCGTTATCATCTCACGATACTGAACACCATTCACAGTAACTGCCTGACCGGCCTCATTTTGGAAAAAATACGGCCCGATGATACCGCCAGCCCATAAACCACACCAAACAGTCACTCTTTGAGGGTGCATTGGTTTTTCGACAATCACTCTTGGATTATCATTCGCCCAAATGCGGCAATTCTGCTTATTGATGTGCCTCATCACTAAAGATGATTTTCTTCGAAAATTGATCATCCACTGTTGCCATTTCTTGCCACCATTCTGACCATTGACGACGCTTGAAATGGTCAAGAGGCTTAAGTTCTTGAGTCAATTGCACCTTGGAAGCGGGTTAATGCAAGTCTTTATGCATAATGTTCATCAACGACGAATGTGAGAGGTGCAATTGTTGGGCATAACGACGAGTTGAGGTGGACGGCTCTTCAGCCACACTATCGCGAACAGCAGCAATATTTTCTGCAGTACGATGAGCTGTACGATCATGCACTGGTGTTTTCACATCTCCTCAGACCCGGTTTGCTCAAAATTTTGCACGATTTTCCGATTGTACGCACATTTGGACGATTAAATTGACCGAACAAATCACGAAGTGCACGATATGCATTTTGAATTGCACGCCCATTTTAATAATAAGCCTGAATAACTTTAACGCGTCGCTCTATTGTGTATCAACCAATGGTTCACATTGAGTAAGTCTGAAATTGAGAAATGCCAAATGAAATGCCGGAAAAAACTTGACTTCTATGTGTGGTTCATATTCAACATCGGCCCTTAAAATTTAACCACCCGAAGCATTATTAAATTTTCAAAAAAAAAATATTTTTTAATTTTCATTTAGATTTTATTTCATTTTATATTTGCACTCCTAGATGTGAAATAAAGCCCAAATCCAAAATTTGTCTTTGGACTTTATTTCATTGAACTCAATTGCATGGCACCTTCATTATAGATAATGTATCCATTGCGATTGTTGCTTTTAGAAGGAAAAATGGTGACAAGTTATCAAATTCTCATAGGTTTCAGTTTGCACCATTGTTAAATGGGTTAAAAATCCACAATGAATGGGCCAGAAGTCCATTAGATTTTCGTGTGGACTTTTGGCCCATCAGGTTGGTTCCAAAGTCAACAATTAATTGATTTATTGAATTTTGATTCATATAAATGTGACAAATCAGCATTACGGACCTTGAACCTGTGGACTTTTGACCAACATGCGCTTATTTGTTTTTAACTAAAAAAAATTCAAAGGTCACTGCCCTGCAGTTAAGTACAAGCACAAGGCTCAAACCAAAACGCCTTGGACACACATATTTATAATCAGGGGTGGAATCGCGTAAGGTGATTTGTGATCATCACATTTTTGATAGTCACATGTGATAAGATTTTATTTTCCATCTGCGTAAGGTGATCACAAAAAATTAGTGCAAATTTGGTATCACTTTGAAAGAAAACACATAATTTGTACACATACAAGTTAGATTTGACATTTCTCACAAATCGACTTGAAGATTTTCTCCGTCGCTTAGCCAAGTTTAGGTAATAAAAAGAAAATAAATATTCAGCAGTGTTAAAATTGAACAAAGTTAGTAATTAATGGCAAATAATAGAAAAAAACTGTGCGTTCGTAGTTTGTTAGATAACAAATAATCGGAAATAACTCAGTTTCAAGTGCTTAAAGCACAACGTTGCCGGTGTGTTCTTTGGCGGATTTTAAGAAACCCGCTCTTCTGCTTTAAGTTATTGAATTTGTTTTTTACTTGATGATTAAGCGAATTAATATTTTGTTAAATTTTGCAACCGTTCACTGAACAAAAAAAAAAATTTGTTCCAATTAAAAAGCCGTGACAATTCAATGCTCTTGAATATTCAATACGGATCTGTGGGCTCAATATTTTATGCACTAAATTCTTGTGGACGCCATCATTTTTTGTCTAAATTCCTGTCAAATAAAAAAAAATATTTTTAAAATACAAATATAATTTTTTTTTTTTACAATACAAATTTATTCAAACAATATTTTGACTTGATTTGTATGAAAGTGATAGCAAAATAGCTGTCACACGAAATAGTCACAAAAATGTGATTATCACATGTGACTATCACCTTACGCAGAAGGAATTAGTTGATAATGACTATCATTGATCACAAATCACCTTAGCCGATTCCACCCCAGGAGAATTTTTCAGATTTTTTGATGTATCACTCTTGTGGTTATCACTTCGACCCCAAAAGTTGATTTTCGCGCATTTTGGTGGGCGTCTGGCAAGGGGAAGGCTGAAAGTAAAACGTCTTGGACCGAATTATTTGACATCAGTACACCATCCTCTATGGTTAATATATTAATTTAAGTGGTTATCACTTCGACCCCAAAATCGGAAAGAATTGCTGTTTTCGAACGCCTACCCCCGCCCTCGGCTCAAAAAGAAACTTGACAGACGGTCAAATTTAGCATAATACTTCATATATCTACACTGCATATATATGTATATACATTTTGGTTATCACTCCACATCCCAAAATTTGCTGCCGGCTCTTAGACTATTAGTTTGTTTGTAATCTGCAACTTTACGAACTGGCATTTTTAAACCAAAATTGCAAAAAAAAACATTTTCCAAATCCCTTTTTGTTCATCCATATAGGAATAGTCTACTGCATTTCTAGAAATAATGTATAGAAGTAAAATGAATCACGATCTTTGTATTAGATATTGCCAAACTTCATAACTAAACAATAATTAACTGAACCAAATTGGCAAATAAAGACTCCATTTTACTTTTAAATATTTGTTTACTAAAATTTAATTTTCAGACTTTTACAGAAAATTTAACAAACACACAATTTCTTTTTCATTTTCGTGAACCCCTCCTTCTACGTTGACTACGGGCATGTGATCCACTTCGGCTACGGCTACGGCCCTGCCTTCTACGACTAGTACTTCTGCGCCGCCGCCGATGGCTCTGCTCTTTATCAGTTGTTGTCTTAAAAGTAAAACAAAAATAAAAGTTAAAAATAAATAAACTCAAATAAACGGGAGATAAAACTTCCTTACCAATTTATTTTTCTCTGGAATCGTTTCATCATCATCAGACACAGATTTACTTCTAGTTAATTCTGCATCCGGTAGTTGTTTCTTGTTTTGCATTAAAAACGGCAAACTAATTTTTTCACCGATCAAGCGAAATAACCCCAAATCTTGTCCAATTTCCAAAGCTTGTTCGAAATCTTTTTTTAAATTGCGACTTTTGATATTTTCATCACGTAATTTTTGCCTCAAGTCTTTCAGAAGATTTTTCTCAGTTTCAACTAAAAAAAAAATTAAAATTATAATTTGAATGCTTTTCTGGAAAATATAATTTGTACTTTACCAGACTGAGGTTTACTGCTAAGGGTTTGCATAATAAAAGGGAAAATATTATCCATTGTGTGAATTATTAAAAAGTAAGAAATATGCTAGAAATTTTAAGGTTTACGACAATTTTTTTTTTAATAGAAAATTTAACACACTAGTTTTGATCGTAATGAAACGAATATTTATTAAAACTATTGAATTTTTTGAAGAAGAAAACTTAATCAATAAATTATAAATTGATTGTAGTTTACGATTTGTACAGTGAGAAACGGGGTTGAGTAATATATAGTAATATAACTATAAATTGGAACAGAAAACTGGTATTATTTGCATAATTCTTTTGAAAATCTTATGGGTAAATAAATTGGTTTGAAGAAATTCATCCAGCTATTAGACAAATTGCACGCTCTACAAAACTTATTGCTCTCAGTCTAGCCTTATGACCAGTGATGCCAGATGAAATTTTAAAAAACCCACTAAATTAAAAAAAACATCCCACTAAATTTGTACTGGGAGGAAAAAAAAACAACCATAATTTTTCTACCAAGTATTACATAAATTATTAAATGGAAATTATATAATATTAAGTAAAAAGAGTGAACGAATACTTACTTCTCATTTTTTTTAACTTAAATAAATAAAACCTTAGCTTAAGTCTAGTTCGCTGCTGATGCGAAACGAAAAATCCCATACAAAAATGACAACGAAATCATAAACGAAAAATTTCGTTCTGCTTTTCGTTTTGCAGTACGCTGTTCAATGAGCGAAATAGAGAATTGTATCAGATTATTTGGAGGAGTCTACACACTTTTTTTGCACAGAATTAATTGACCAGACCATTAATTGTGCGCGGAAAAATGATATTTGAGTGGCATTTGTGTTTGTATTTGTTTTTTCTTTTATCCTGTGATTGTTTTCCCTTTGTGTTGGTTTTTTTTTTTGTTTGTAATTGGTGACACATTCAAATAGAATTTTTTCGCTGTGGTTTCCGTAAGCATTTCGCTGTCGTGTTGGAGACCAAAGAAAAATTTCGTTTCGCATCAGCAGCGTACTAGGCTTCAAGAACAAGGGTAATAAAGAAAAAAAAACACTTAAAAATATATTTTTTGAAGATGAGCGATCTGTTTGTTTATTAATAAAAACAAAATACAAAAAATAAAATAAAACAAAAGGCTTTTAAGCTGGGAACATATTCATAAAAATGGTGAAACATGATGGAAAAGGATATTTTAAGTTGCTCGCAACAAAAACAAAGCAAAAGATTAAACCAGAAGAATAAATGCAAACATACAAACATAAAGTACCGCTAGCCACTGACAGCACAGAAGGCACCCTACACACGTTATAAATTTCAACTATCATTATCACTAATTTGCACTAGTCATTTGTGCGAGGGCAAGTTTTTGAACAAAAAATATGTTCATGTTAGAGTTAGGCCAAAGAGATGGAGACAAACAAAAATCTGGTGGTGGTCTGGAGTGGTTTTGTTTTTGTTTGTAGGGATGTAAATGAGGTAGATTTTTGTTGAAATCAGAAAACTGCAACAGATTTTTTTTTCGGAATACTCGTAGAAGAAACGACTGTGTCTGTGTGCAGATTGGTCAAACCAATTATACCCAGTAGGAAATATTCAAAAAATCGCTACTGAAAAAGTAGTTTTTTCCTCAAGGAAAAGAAGTATCATCAATGAATTTTCTGGTGATTCCTCTAATGAATTTAACATGGGCTTCGCCTAGGAGATAATTAGGTGTACCCATTCTCGATGAAGATTTTGTTATGAAATCATCGATAACATGGAATCATGAAATTCATGAGTTCAGTTTCTTGGTGGAAAAAACTGATACTTGAGATGTGATGATTTATTCAATGAAAAAGGATACATGAAATCGCTGCGCTCGTGGAATTCATAGCTTCTTTTTCTTGGTTAATAGTAACCTTTATAAAACAGTTCTTATTCTTATGGTATGATGCTTTCTTGAAAAAAAAAAAAAATAGATGAATGTCATGATTCCGTGGATACAGTGATTTCATTACAAAATAAAAAACAGTTCATCATTGTAGGATTCCATAAAAAAGAGTCCATTACATTTTAAAAATGTAATGGAAATATTATGTGAACCTAATCTTATAAATATCATTGCATGAATACACTGTGAATTTTATTTTTCCAGAAAAAGTTTTGTTTTATATTTTCTCGCAATCAACCCTCATAAATCAACCAAATGGACTTATGGATTTAATGCATTACCATTCATGCGTAGATTCATGGAATATGGAACTTAATTGTTTTCTGTTTTTTTTCTCGTAAGCGTAAGAGTGGATTTACACAACGAACTCGTTAACGTATGCATTACTTTTCATCAGTAGAATCATCGAGTATGGTTTTCTTAGTTGAATAACTCATGCCACTGAAAAGATGCAGGAAACAATTATTGCATTCATTTGTATATTCATTTAGGTTTTTTTTTGTTTTCTATTCTATACATTTTTTCTTGAGCAAAGCACAACATGCTACTTAAGTCACAAACTGGTGACCGGCTGCATAACGTTTCATGAGTGAAATCAATGCATAATCTTTCCTATATGACTGCGGCATATAGGATTTCATCAAGGAATTTTTCATTGAGGGGTGAATTTCCTACTGGGTAGTTACATACTACATAGGTAATATGTATGGATATGAGAATACGGTATGAGTGAAAAATAAAGTTGGAGAAATATGGGTACATTGTTATATCAAGTAAATTCTCGAATTTTTTTCCACCATTAAAAAAAAAAGTTTGAAATAATTTCTCACCATAAATCCAGCCAAATATGAGAATACGGTATGAGTGAAAAATAAAGTTGGAGAAATATGGGTACATTGTTATATCAAGTAAATTCTCGAATTTTTTCCCACCATTAAAAAAAAAAGTTTGAAATAATTTCCCACCATAAATCCAACCATACATTTTTTCCCACTGTTCTTCCCACCATAGTGTTGATTTCCAACCATTTTGGTTGGAAAAGCCACCAATCTGGGAACACTGCTAATGACACTGGCGCACTAAAATAAAGTGTTCATACAGTGAATAAATTACAACTGTTGACTTGGGCACATCTAGCAAATGGATAATATTGTTTTAGGAAAGGTTCAAGGCCCAGTCTCCATTTCAAAGACTATAAGCCAACAGATTTTTTGGGAAAAACACTAATTTTTTGTCGCCAGGTAATGTCTATGACCTGACCATATCAATATTTCTATAGATCATTCTAAACTGCGTCCACACAACATTCCAATCAACATCATTTCAAGTAGCCTGCCCAACATCATTCCACATCTAAAGTAACAGTAAGCTAATTCGTTTATACGTGTTTTTCTTTCATTTGTTGGTTTTTCATGCATAGAAACACATACACAAAAATTCAAATTCGACTCATGTTACGTTTGGATCGACAAAAGTTGATTAATTTGTTGATCTACACATTCACATTTACTATACATTAATGTTGATCAGCACTGTTGATTTATGAAAATGAATGTAATGAGGATGCTGCTTTAATCTTCCAACAGGTTCGTCACCGAACCATTAGGACTTTCAGGTTTCAGCCACTCGGAAATCCACAAACCAAATTAAACCTTATAAACAAAATGCCTTGAGAAAAAGCACGTCAAACTTGGACTCCTTGTGAATGTAGAGGTTCCTCCAGGCTCCACTAGTTTACTTTGGTTTTTAGATTTGTAGATGACTCTTAACATTTAATTGCCCTCATTATGACCGTTCAACCCATCTCCTCTGATTTTTATCAATAATCAAGAAAACGCCATCAATTATAAGTTGCTGTGATTATGTAAATATTGTCAATGCAGGTATGTTCGAACGTTTGAAATAAGACCGACTTTTGAAATACCGTGTCTCTAAAGGTAGATTAGATAGGTGTTCTTTCATTTCAAGAAAGATTATAAATAAATCTAATAGCAGCCGTCAGTCACTCTGCTAATTCACTGCATCATTCAAGACCCATTTCTGCAGGCAAATAGTGTTCGTTTGAAATAATTTGTTTTTTTGCTGCTCTAAATTCAAAATGTATGCAAAATATAAGTTAACTACACCATGTTTTTACAGTTGTTTTAAGGCAGTATTTTTCAAACTTTTTGAATGCGTGACCCCTCTGTTAGTAAAAATATCCTTGCGGCTCTTTGTCGAGATAAAGTTTTCCCGTATTGCCAAAAATTTAACAAAAATCGTTGCAGTCTTTGCAGTAGTTTTAATTTTCTGAATTTTTATGTGCGTTTCTTTTTTAGCTTAGAGCACTCAATCAGAGCTAGCTTGGAGTACGCTCCATTCGTTCGGAATAGAAAGACCGAGTGAATGGAGCAAAAAGCTGAGCGCAGTTTTTCTCAAAACATTTCAACACGTCAAATTTCACTTCAGATTTTTGAATTTTTCGAGTTTTTGATTGGTCAGCTGTCAGATAAAAAGTAAAATTCATCATCGAATGACAGTTCAGTGCAAGATGTGTTTCAAAATTATATCGCAGAGCTTTGATTATAGGTACTCTGCTCAGACTAAACTCCGATCGCTAGAGCTGTGCTTCATGCTCTGCTCGGAGCTAAACAAGAAAAACGCCTATTGAGCAGACAAATGAATGTTGTGTATAACCTGCCGGGAAATATCTTTAAAAATGAGTATAAAATGGATAAGTTTCTCAAAAGATTGTCGCAGCCTTGCACATCCGGTACAAGTGAAAGCGGCAAAAGCCAGGCAAAACCAAAAAATAGAATTTATGACGACTATTAAGTACCTCAGTTACCCCCGAGAAAGTCTTGGTAATCCACTCGGGAGTCGGGACCCACAGTTTGAAAAACACTGTTTTAAGCAGTGAAAGTGATACAGAAAGTTTACTTTTAAGAACCCAGGTATTTGTTATCCTTTTCATTAAGGGAATGCGAGGTCTGTCAGTGAGATATTGTATGGCATTCAATTCTGCAAAAATAGTGTTCAAGTAATAAAAAAATACACTAGTTGTTAGTACCTGATGGAATTCTTATGAATATAGTCAAATCGTGTTTTAGTTGAGACTTCACAATCCAGTCAGACAAAAAATTACATGAAGTGTAATCACTATTATGTTCCAACTGCCGCTATTACTTTACCTTTTTCTGCAGCCAAATATATGACGGGCGAAGAATCCTTTGGCACAATTTGAAATTATGGAAATCATATACAAAAAGCTCTTTCTTTAGAAACCAATTTGTTCCACAACACGTTTGTTGTAAGGCCACAATTTAAAATGTTCGTTTATTTTTGTTTGTCTCTATTAATGGTTATTTACAAAGTTAGCTTTGGATAAAGGGGTTAATCAAGAAGGGATTAAGATCAGGTAAGGTAAGTAAGTGCACATTTGTTCATCATTTTATGAAATGCAAACAAATTAAATACTAAACATTGTACCTATTTTAGTTAATCGTTATGTTGAGAGGTTTTCAAAAAATTGTTTGCAACTTAGCCACCTTTCTTAACAATGCGTTAATGAATAAATTGTGATCTTACCGGTAAAAGACATGTTATAATAAAGATACTCCACTCAGAGAGGAGGTTTTAACCCGAAGCACGAGTTTCGGGAAAATACTTGTTTCTATGGGGGGGGCAACCCAGAAGAACATAATTAATTGAAATAGTCGAAAATCTTGATGACTAGATGAATTTGTACCGCAAGATAAGGCCATGTCTGAAATTTCTCACAAAAAAAGGACATTAAGGCAAAGTTTTAAGAGGCCAACTTCCACTTAATCTCAAAACAAATTTAAACTTATTTTTGTTTAAAGGTGTTTTATGCTGATTTTTTTTTGAAACACTCTCTGCGCATAAATTTACATAAAAGTTGTTGATATACGAAAAATATACTTATTTTGTATTTTGCATTGCCTTTTTACAAGTTTCTATGGTATTAAAAAAAAAACAGTTATAAGCCTCAAACTTTAAAGACTTAAAATTTGTTAGTTGACACCTCTTTATTCCAAACGCTTCATCAAAAACAGAACTTGGAATTCACGAATAAAATTTCCCTATCTTTAAAATTGGCAACGTTAATAATGGTTAAAAATTGTCCAACGGAATTGATTGTTATGAGAAATTGTTAATTTTTCAAGGCAATTTGGATGTTTATTCAATAGCCTAAAATTTGAGCTTAGAATATTGTAAAACGTTTTAAATTTTTAAATTTTGAACGATGAATATACTGCCCTGCAAGGGAAATGTTATTCACGATATTCAGTTCAAAGAAAGGAAAGGAATTTGTGTGCTGCATGCCGTAGTAGCCAAGACGACAGCAAAATAATTCCAATCACATTTAAACCACCTAAGCTACGCTCTCACAGGGTTGTGGTTGTGGATAGCTAATAAATAGCAACTTTAAACAATTTGGTGAAAGTACGAACTGAAATGCCTAATTCTGCTGAACACAATTACGGGCAATAATTTAAAGTATTACTCTTGATCTCTTGGAACTTCCTCCATAATATTAATTGTGAATTGTTGTTGCCTTTCTTAGACACATGTTTTGAGTCGATGTGTCGATGACATGTGTCTAAGAAAGGAAACAACAATTCTTACTGAAGAGCTCAATTGTTGTTGTCAGAGCGAAATCCTTCTGCACTATAGGTCGCAAAAGCCTTCCAAATTAATATCTAAATAAAAGTGCACTTAACAAAAAACAAAAACAATTTTTCTATTGTTATTGTTTATCTTCTTCTTTTTACATATTTATATTAAACAATAATTTTGCGATGAATTTTTCTTCATGGCATTTTTCAAAATGGCGGCTTAAGCATAAAACTAACACCTACGTTGATTTGTTTGTATAGGTTCTCTTAAATAACCCATCTACCAATTTCAGTCATAAAATTAGAGCGGTTTTTTTTGCAAAGAAAAAAACCTGCCAACTGGCCTTTTTGTTATTTTTTCGTTTTGATATACCTAATTAGTTGCTTAGCAAAATAAATGGCTTAAGAACATGAATAAAAAAAAATAAAAATATCGACTATAGAGCTTGAAAACTAAATTTTTCTGTGTACTTTTTTCTTACGTAGCATTCGTTGATCCAAAGTTGTAAGGGGTTAAAGTTTGTTTGTTCTTTTTTAAAGTTTCATTGTTAAAAACGGTTAATAAAATAATAAAAAAAAACTAAGGAACATCGCCTCTAGAAAAAGGCCAGTTCTATACAGTGCCATTTTTGTTTTCGTTTTTTTAACCGTTAGTTTGGTCTGTCTGCACGTTTAAATAAAAAAGTTAATTTTAAAATGTTAAAAAACTAATTGAAAAAAAAATATAATGGGATGCAAATTTTGAAAAAGTAACGGACATCGCCCCTGGAAAATTATTTGCACAACATTTTGGTATTTGAAATTTTCCAATATCATTGATACTTTTCGAGGTCTGCTACTTTAAAAGAAAAAAAAACTCGGATGCAGCGATCTTCAGCTTCATTTATTTTGAAAGTAATTCACGTAAGTTTACTCGGGAACGTACAAAATTTGTAATAGCAAAAAAAAAATATTGCATGCACCGAAAAAAATGTATACACAATCGAAACGGTTTAATTGCCTACAACCTTGGACTAACAGTTTGTCCTCTAAGATCAATAGTTTCGGAGATATAGGTCCATTCACTTTTCCAAATTGTGGACTTCGCCAGGGTCATGGCGTCCCGAAAACCCGGACATAAGCTTTTCTAATAGTCCTCTTTCTATTATAAGGAAATCAGCTTTCCAATATTTCATTCCACGAACAAGTCTATCTTTATTTTACTTTATCGGCTCAATGGATTCAGCAGCTAATTTTCCAAAAGCTCTAACTTAGGACTGGGATATCGCACTATCTTCAAAAATATATGAAAATTTGTTAAACTTTGTGGTCTACAATTTGTATCACGAGCACAATTTACGTAAGTTTCTTACGAAATTTGAAAAATGTGAAACAGTAAAAAAAGTAAAAAAAAATAAAACGACATAACGTCAAAAATATTGGCCAAGTGGAAGAAAGTTTTGGTGGGAAATAAAAGATAAGTACCTGGGAGACCGAGCTTCGCTCGGCTTTTCCTGAAATTTATATATTTATTTATTATTATTTACAACCTATGTGTTAAGACCAGAACATTAAAAGCATTTGCATTCATTTTTCATAAATAAATTAAATATTTTATATTGGAGCTCTGATAAATGATTTTAGCAGCGATTTGAAATGCGATGAAATCGAAGCTTGAGTCGCATAGTGGAGCTTATATAGTGGAGCTTTGATAACCACTCTAACTCATATACCTATAAGCAATTATTTTATTTTTGTATATATGGAATTTCATGATTAGATTTCTAAGCTTAATTAATATCGCAGCTTGAATCGTTTATTTCAGCTTTTATGCAGAACATGTAGGAGTCATAGGAATTTTAAAACGAGATAAAAAAAAATAATAGAAAATACTTACATATGGGGACAAAAGAGTAAACAAAATAAAAAAAATATGCATTTTTTCTTTGATTTTATCTTTATTTTGAAAAATCTTAAATGCAATATTTTCTAACTAACGTAGAAGAACCGGAATGTGCAACTCTAACCAAAGCAACGAAGCCATTGACGAGATATTCGGGAATATGACAACAAAAAAGGCAATTTGCTCAAAAAACCTCAAAACATTATTTCTGTTACTCAATTTATTTTTGGAAAAACCTGGTATGCAGTGTTATTAAAACTGTTGTAATGATTACATGTAAAAAGTTTAATCAAAATTAAAAGAGCCGTTTTCGATCTACCCGTTCTAGTGAGCTAAAACAAAAAATTGAATTTTCTGCTGAGGAATTTCTTCACATTAAATTTGAAGCAACTCCGTTCAACATCAACCGTATAGGCTCTTACTCAATGTACATCAGGACACACTGACGCACAGACCGACGGACGTCTGGTCGAAAATCACTTGTTTGGACTTCTCCAACATGGTGATGTTATAGTTTTGATTAAAAACTCGAACTTTTTTTTCGAACCCGAAACTAAATAAAACTAATCTCGTGCTGGCTACTTCTGTATTACATTAGGCTAGAATTATAGTTAAAAAAAATTGTAAAATTGGTCGTGTCACTGAGCGGATTATAAAATACTTTCAATTTTTGTTCCTCTCACAAAAAAAAAACTGTGAAAATTTCAATAAAATTGTTGGAGCCAATTCCGAGAAACAATAAAGCGTGATAAGTGGATGTGGAAGTAGGCGGATGTTATCAAAATGTTTTAATTGCTTATTAAAAAAAACATGAATATTTCATAAGGGTTTCCGAGAAAACAATTAAAGTGGGCGTAGCAGTGGGTGAATATTAGTCTAAGTACATTCAAAGACATAAGACCAAATTGTAAAAATTTCATTAAAAACGTTGGAAGTGTAAAAAGTGTGCGTGTCAGTAGGCGGATTTAACTAAAATTATTCTTCGGTTTCTTTTCTTGCTCATATACACAAACTCTGGAAAATTGCATGAAAATCGTTGGAGCATTTCCGAGAAACAGAAAAGCGTGATAAGTGATTTTTGCCTTATCCATATAAAAAGACTGTGAAAATTTCCTCTAAATCGTTATCGAGAAAACCAGCCACCCAATTTTTTCTCGTTTATAAAAACAATATCTGAAAACTTCATCCAAATTGGTGTACCCGTTTACCAGAAATCAAAAAATGAATAAAGTGGGCGTAGGCGGATTTAACTTTAACTATTTGTCTTGCTCACATAAATTGACTTTGAAAATTACATCAAAATCCTTACAGCCATTTCTGAGAAACCAACAAAATTATGAAAGTGGGCGTGGCAGTAGGCGGATATTAATAAAACTACTTTCAGAACTTTTATTTTGCCGGAAAGAACAAACTGTGAAAATTTCATCAATATCGTTAGAGCCGTTTCCGCGAAACAGAAAAGTGGGTGTGGTAGTGGGCGGATATCACTTAATTTATTTTTCGATTTTTTGTCTTGATCATATAAATAGACTCGTTTATAAGAACAAATTGTGAAAATTTCATCCAAATCGTAGGAACCGTTTCCCAGAATACAAACAAACGCAAAAGTGGGCGTGGCAATGGGCGGATATCAATAAAAACAATTTCCAACATTTTTTTTTTGCTCAAAAGAACAGACTGTGAAAATTTTATCAAAATTGTTAAAGCCTTTTCTGAGAAACAGAAAAGCGTGGAAAGTATGGGCGTGCTAGTGGGCTGATATCAATAAAATTATTTTTCAGTTGTTTGTCTTGCTTATATAAATAGACTCTGAAAATTTCATTCGAATCGTTTCAGTGGTTTTCGAGAAAACCAGCCATTTCTGTGAATTCCATAAATCAAATGAAAATTAAAAGGGGGCGTAGCAGTGGGCGGAGTTTACTAAAAGTATTTTCCTATTTTTTTCTCGTTTATAAGAACAAACTGTGAAAATGTCATCCAAACAAGAAAAGTGGGCGTGGCGGTAGGCGGATATTAATAAAAAAAATTTTAATATTTTTATTTTGCTTTAAAGAACTGACTGTGAAAATTTTATCAAAATCGTTGAAGCCGTTTCCGAGAAACGGGAAAGTGGGCATGGTAGTGGGCGGATATCAATAAAATTATTTTTCAATTTGTTGTCTTTCTCTAATTAATAGATTTTGAAAATTTCATTCGAATCGTTGTAGTGCTTTTCGAGAAAACCAGCCATTTCCGTGAATTCCATGAATCAAATAAAAATTATAATGGGGCGTGGCAGTGGGCGGATTTTACTTAAAGTATTTTTAAATTTTTTTTCTCGTTTATAAGAACAAACTGTAAAAATTTGATCCAAATCGTAGGAACTGTTTCCCAGAATACAAACAAACGAAAAAATGGGCGTGGCAATGGGCGGATATCAATAAAAAAAATTTTATCAAAATTGTTAGAGCCTTTTCTGAGAAACAGAAAAGCGTGAAAAGTGGGCGGATATCAATAAAATAATTCTTAAATTTGTTGTCTTTCTCATATTAATAGACTCTGAAAATTTCATTCGAATCGTTGTAGTGCTTTTCGAGAAAACCAACCATTTCCGTGAATTCCATTAATCAAATAAAAATTAAAAGGGGCGTGGCAGTAGGCGGATTGTACTTAAAGTATTTTTATATTGTTTTTTTTCACGTTTATGAGAAAAAACTGTGAAAATTTCATCCAAATCGTACGAGCGGTTTCCCAGAAACCCAAACACACAAAACCATAAAACCAAAACACACAATTTTAGCTCATTTAAAGTAATAAGATTTTATTTCCAACAAATTTAATTATGACAACTTTTTACTTCAAATCGATAGTTTTGGAGATATAGATCGATTCGCGTTTTTCAAAATGGCGGATTTTCCCAGGGGGAACCCGTCCTGAAAAACTGGTCATAAGCTTTTCTAATAGCCCTCTTCTAGGTATACAAAATTCAGCCGTCCTATATTTCGTTCCATAAAACGATTGTTTTTTTGCTAGTTTTTCTGTACTAAAATCCTGAGAAAAATTTTATTATTTAATTTTGAGGTGGTAAATATACATATTTGTATTTAACAAAATTTTCCACAAAGTTATCGCTTGGTTTCAAAGGTTATTTTAAACTTTCTTGAATAAGGACGAAGCGAAACTGGATTCACCCAGATAATAACTATTTATGTCTTATTTTTGGCAAAACAAACTGGAAACAACCTTAATTTAAGTTTCTTCTTTTTTTAACACTTTAAACTCGCAGTTCTACTTATACAACTTAAATTAATTTAAATGATTTAGAATCACAGTTTAGTTTTGTGCCTTTTTACATAAAAACACAAGTGCCCCATTCATTTGTCATGCTTATTTTGTACTAGGTAATACACAGAGTTATAAGAGTAGTTATGAGTGGAGCTGAGAATATACATATGTATAACGCCAAATGATTCTATTTCCAAGAAATTTATAATCCAAATAATTACCAAAGGGTATTCCTCCGTCCTCCGGCCAATTAAAATCGTTGTTGACTTAACAGTGCAGAACGTGGAAAAGGCTGCAAATAAACATTACTCGTTGCAATCTGCTGCCTTATAAACCTATGCCGTACCGTAAACAGTCCCATTCACATCCACAACCCTTCATCCTTACTTTATATACATTCATCCAGAGACTTGGGGCCTGCGGCAAACCAGGGGTGGCACAGTAGGGGGAGGGGAAAACAGCAATAGTCATATACGTGCCATACAGTTGGTTGACCTGGATCTATTCTACAAGCTACAACTATATGCATACAAACAAACTGCACAAACCTACAGACAAATAGACAGAAAGACAGACAGAATTCGGTCGATTGTGACGGACGGACAGACATTCGTTCGCTTTTTTCTACGTTTCGTTCTGTTTCGCTTGGGTTTGGAAAAATTCTACTGGTAAATTGCCAACAAGCAATGATGCTATAAGCTCCGTGTGCCTTCAGGAAAAAAAGTTCAACGTTTCCTCAACAAAAACAAAAAAAAAATAAATAAAAAAAAGTAGAAAGATCACATTCGTAAAACAAACAACAAAACATTTTTTTCTTGTTCTTTGTTATTTTAGTGTTTGGTCAAACGTGAGGACATTTGGTTACTGGATGTGAAGAGTTGCTGGAAGTCACACGTGTCAAACTTTGATAGAGGGAAATTGACTGAACGGATGTTTGTGTATGAAGAGGTGTATGGTATGTTGTGAGTTAGTTGCAGGTGTATAACATCTTTATATTTGGAAAACGGAAACCATCAAGTTAAGCATTTAAACCTAGATACACTTTGCCATTTGGGTTTTGCTAAATATTTACCCACTGCTCCTTGAAAGAATTGTGTGTCGTTTCACAGTTTTATTTAAAATGCTTTCAATTCTGTTTCTTTGGGATTGGAATCTGCTTTTCCGTTAAGAATGCGTACAAAATTAAAATAAAAAAAATAAAAATTTCAATAAAAGAAATAGTTTCCTCTATTTGCATTAAAGTGAAGAAACTTTAATAGACAGTTCATTGACTCACTCTCTAATAACTTGTTCACCAAAGTATAGTCTTTGTTTTTGCTTAAAAAAAAAAAAAATATTAACAAAACCATCCGTCTTCTTCATCCCGAGCCGAACATCAAAAGCTAAAAATAGAAAAAAAAAAAATTCAAAAACAAACTCTTTTCAACTTCGTAAAAGATGCCGCTAAAGGAAACGATGACAAAAGCACTCTCTGTCTATATAGTGCTGGTGCTCTAAGATTGACGGCGTTTTTCTTGGTCCTCGGCTTCGAGAACTAAAAACGACTATCCGTGAAATAATGTTTGCATTAAGCAACGTTGTGCAATGAAATATTCATACAGCATTTAAGTTTAAAGCGTCAGGAAATACATTTAATATCAACCACAAACCAAACAAACCCGCATACACTTTTACGCTTTTGGATAGAAATAGAAAGATATACCAAAAAGTAACAACAACAAAAAATATACACTGCACTATTATAGCTACTGTGTGAACTGTGCGCTTAAATTTATTCAGTGAAGGAAACAGAGACTTGCGAATATTTCCATCGGCAGAATTCCCAAAAGAATTAGGGATACTACCATCCAGCTTTTAACTTTTCCTCTGTAAAAATCCACAGCACTCAATGTTGGTCTTGGTATACCCTTTTTATACAGAGAAAGGTACACAGTACACACTTCAACACACAGGCAATGTATCGTAGAGTAGTAGTTAGGATAAATGTAAATCGCTATTGGGTAAGCAATTTGGCTTGTTGTTTATGTATTCATCGTCGTCGTCGTCAATGCAACAAACTTGGAATGTCGAGAGTTACTCCAGAAAATGGACACTTGAAGTGGGAAACATTCTATTTGGAAGGTATCTCTGGAGAAAATGCCCACTGTCTGTTTCTATACCGTAATTTTGTTGTGTACAAAAAAGCATCGTCCGCCATTTCCCGGAGTTTGAGAAGAGAAAGCGAGAAACAAGCAAAACTTTCGGTTGAATGCAGCGAAACTACACATATCTACAAGCAAACATACCTATCTAGTTAGACTATATTTACATTTGCTTTTCTGCTCTGAGTTTTTGGATTTCAATCAAAGTTGCACAGGGATAAAAAAAATACCTGCACTTAAAAGACAGGCTCTCTGGTATAAGTGGTACACTGTGGCGTATACGTCCTTTTTTAATATTTATTTTTTTTTTTTTTTTTTTTTTTTGTAAAGTGCTCTTCGAGATCAATTCTGACGTGAATGATTGCGGCTATTAAGGAATATTTGGTAGATCAAAATGGTTTTCTGAATTTGTTTGTTGGTAATGGAAATCAAAAGTCGACAGTTATTTTTTTTTGTTTTGGCAATAAAAGCTTTAATTGCCATCAAATTGGTGTGGCATTGTGATAATGGGCCATGATTTGTTTGGCACTTTGCATAGTGGTTATTTTAACTCAATAAAAGAGAGAGAGAGATTCCCATAAGGTTTTGGTATATGTGCCCAAGTAAGTTTGAGATCAAACAAAATCCGACCAGATGGAAATAATGTCAAGTTACAAAAAATATTCGCTTAACAGTATGAAAATTCTACTTTTTTTTATTCGATTTAGCGAATTTAATGAACGGGAATAATTGTGCGTCTTGTGGCCAGAATTGAGATATACAACGTTGGAAAGCTTAGTTCAAGAACATCATTTTTAATATGGACACAGAACTGTAAACCATGGGGTTTAGGCAGTATATAATAAAATACAAAACAATTCGTCTATGTTTGCTCGAATTTGCAAAGTGTTTTTAGCCAACTCCTATTTTTTAGGACAGAAATATACTCGTACATTGGTACACTCCATACCCATTTAACAATTTTTCCTCTATAAGGTTCATTTTTTGAATTTCTATAACTTATTATTTCTACAAGGGTTGTATATAGTTTGGACGTCGAAGTTCCAAATTTTCGAAGCTGTATTTTTGAAAACAGCTTCCTACAAACCTATTACAAGCAAAATATTTAATTTTCTGCAAGCCTGAAATTGCCGGGACGAAACGCCAATTTGTATGGACTAAAGGCCGTTAAAAGCTATATCGAATGTATTTACAATTTATTTATAGATTTCGTAAGGCTTCTAAGAAACTAGTTTTGAGAGGCATGCGAAATAAAAGCAAAGAAAAAGCTTTCATTAGGAAGCACTGCCAAGAGCTCTGGCCCGCTTACAAAGTCCTGAAACAAGCTATTATGTGTATAATTCGTAATGGAATTATGTCAATTTATTTTGTTTGTGTAAGCCCCTTGAGGAAGAGCACGATACAAGCATTATCTTGTGTACTGTTTTCTATGATGAGTAATCATGGACAAATTAAAAAAAAAATAACATTAAGTACAAAAACTCCCTTGCAAGCAACAGACGAGTTGTCACCTGTATTTTTTAAATTATTTCAATTCATCAGGAAGTCCCAAGGAAGTTTTTAGGAAGCTAATTTCGGTTTCAAGTGGTTCCAATTTGGCACTCATTTTTCATATGCCATGCTAGATAAATACCTAAGGTGCCCGACTCTCAACCCAACAATCCTCGGTTCAAATCTCGCAAAATCCGTAAAGTAAGTAATGTGTTTTTCAGATATAAATAATTATTGTGCATTAAGTTTCAGAAGAAAATCCTTACTTGAATGAAAATAAAGGAGAAAATGTAGAAATAAAAATAAAGAATTAATTTTTATTTTGTTTGGCATTGTGCTTCGAAAAGGGTTCTCTTAGGCCTCGACAAGCCTTTTATAAGGGTTCTTAGATGTGCCTATCGAATCACTTGAACAAAACTACACAAATATATTTGCAATGTTTGAGTGTAGTTTTGTTCTAAAAGGCCTTAGCGAAATAAATTGAGTACTTCTAATAAACCTGTAAATGATTGCTTAAAAGCCTTTCGAACTTCTCAATGTGGGCCAAATGTGTTTCTCTAAGGCCTTATAGAGTCAAAGTTGCTGATTAGGAAATAACTTCGATAGACCCTTACAAAAGTTAAATTGTTAGTTGGGTAGTACCGAATCATTTTCATACGTCTTGTTTCTGGGCTAGTGCCAGGTCCCATAATATTGTTGCCCATTCTACTTTGTATTCTTTTATTATTGTTTTTTTCAAATTGTTTCCCTTTACAATTTATTTTGCTCTGAGAAATAGTTTTTTTTTTTATTTTTCGTTTGTTGAGTACTCAAACTCTAATCAGTGTCTTTGCCGGCGCAGGGTCAAAAGTCCACAGGACAAAAGTCCATAATGGACTTTTGTCGCACTTCTGTGGGTCAAAAGTCCATAAATTAGCGCTTATGTTGTCAGTCGATCTGTTATTAAATTTTGTTTGTACTAAATAGTACTTTGGGTAGCCCGCTTCGCGGGTTTAAGGATTTTAATTCCCTTTTCGGGTCCTCTGTCCCGGTCACGCGACTCCGTCGCTCCGCTTAGGGTATGCCCAGCCGCCAGGCAGGCGCCTATGTTGTCAGTTGGTGGTGCTTTAAGTTTACGAGTAGTGAAGAGTATACAAATTAATTCTTAACAAAATAAATAAATAATTCTTAATTGTTCTGCTTTTTTCAATATTATAATATGAAATTATTGTGGACATATGACCCACTTTCTTTTTAAAATTGGGGAAAATTGACCCTTTTTTTGTGGACTTTTGACCCACTTGAGTGGGTCAAATCTTCACATTACAATTGTGGGCTTCTGACCCACCCAAGTGGAACAAAAGTCCATTATGGGCTTTTGACCTGTGGACTTTTGACCCTGCGCCGTCTTTGCCACCGCGTTAATGCAACGTCTCAAAATTATTTTTTCTGATGATGGCAATCCGTTTGGCGAAACGCGTTAAAATATAAATTAAAAACCAATCGATTTCATACGGCGGATACAATATTATAAAAGTAAATTTAATATTTTATAATTCCGTGACTTGGATCCCAAGTATAGTATCTTACAGTTAACCATTCTACGAATCTTCGAAGTGATATTCAAATGCAATGTTGAAGAAAAGTTATTAACTACTAATTCCTGGGAAGTTAAATGCTTTATATTTATGATTGTAGGTTTTTGTTTTATTAGAAAGGGAAACAAAATAGTTATGTTTAACACTTATAACCTATGCTGTCGCTATTGTCCGGTGTGGACCAGGGCCTCAACCGACAAGTCTTCTCCAGCCAGCTATGCTTCCTGTTTTGCACGCCAAGTTGGTTGAGGTCCTCTTCCACCTGCATGCGACACCGGTTTCTCGGCCTTTCTCTACAGCGCAGTTTAGAGGGTCTCCTTGGATCGGCTAAACAATGCTGAGATTGCATTCATCCGACCATATATTACAGATGAGCGGTGTATACTCCTTGCCAAGTCATCTCCTACTGCTTTGAATAGCTCAGCAGTGAGCCCGTCGGCTCCAGCAGCTTTGTTGGACTTAAGCTTAAAAATTGCTATCTTCACTTCGTCGAGGTCGGGTAGACGGAATTGTTGACCTTCATCGTTAAGGTTGAATGGTGTAATGTGCCTGAAAGCGGATTGCCGTTATACAGTCTACAGAAGTGATCTTTCCATATTCTCAGCATCGTCTGCGAATCTACTACGATGTTCCCTTGCTCGTCCTTGCAGGCTTCGGTTTGGGTTCTGTAGCCCTGATAGTTCCTTTTTACCTTTTGGTAAAACTTTCGAACCTCATTCCTGTTATGACATCCCTCAATCTCCTCGATCTCACGCTTCTTATGCTCCCTCTTTTTCTTTCTGGGAAGCCGGTTTTCCTCTCTCCTCTTTTGTTCGTAGAGCTCGCGAGCAGCTCTGGTCCTTCTGTACAGCGACGCCTTGTATGCCTGCTGCCTCGCTGCATGTGCTTGCCGGCAATCGTCGTAAAACCATGGGTTTCGTTGCGTAGGTCGAGTGAAACCCAGCACGTCAGATACGGCATCTCTGATGGCTTCCTGGCAATGTTGCCACTGGTTTCCGATACTTGATACTGGCGGCATAGGACCTCTTAAGATGTTGTTTGAGTTTATTTGAGACCCGATCGGAGAAGGACCTAGCAATCTCCTGCGATTATAGCCGCCCGACGTCAAACTTCCTCTTCATTCGGTTTAGTTGTGTTCGAGATATCCGAAGCTATACCATGGCTACAACAAGGTAATGGTCCGAGTCAACGTTGGCTCCTCGGAATGTTCGGACATCCCTGATACTAGAGAAATGCCTTGCGTCGATCGCAATATGATTAATCTGGTTGACGATTGATTGATCAAAATATTTCCAGGTCCCCTTGTGGATATTGAGGTGAGGAAACCGCGTACTAACTACCAACATGTTTCGTCCCGCGGAGAAGTCGATCAGCCTGATTCCGTTGTCGGAGGTGGTGTCGTGCATGTTAGCCTTGATGCCAAGAGGCGCTCACGCTCGTTCAAATAATTGAAACAAGACTTTTTCCCTAAAAAAAACTGCTTTTGTTGTTGGTAGCATTCACCATAGTTAATGTCACAGTTTCCGAAAATAGTTGTCCTTCGTTTGTTTGGTTCGTCGTGAGTAAATCCGTCCGTATCCGAGGTGCTTTGCAACTAAATAATTTTACGTGGCCGGGAAATCATCCCAACGGCATAACCCCCAACCTGAAGGACCAGATCGTTATCATAATTCCAAGGACGGGGAGCCGGATAAACGGCTCCTTATAGGCCTAGGCTCTGAAAATGTCGAAGTAGCCCGTATAAGGTGTTCACTTAGTAGTTCAGCCTGACTGGAACTGTAGACGCCACCGTTGATTCCATCTGGGGAATTCGTCCGCTGCCGCCTCTATGAAAGGAGAAGTGCCTTAGTGGTAACACCACCCCCTCTCTCTCGTTGGCTGTCCCCAACAGCCTACCAGGGATTAAAACCCTATCTCCAGCTGAGCTACTAGACAGAGACACCCGATGTTCACCACTAGGAGGTGAGAGTAGGAGTTGGTAGACAGAAGTGGGTTTTGAGAAAAACCTGTGGACGCTTGTGTCGTCTTTAATGCACTTATGTATCTACCCTTTTGAACATCATTATGTTTAATAACTTGAAAACAACTTGCGTTTTTATTTTCAAAAATGTTCTTTGAAAACATTGTTTTTGAGATCACTTGAATTTTTATTTAAAGAAAACGTGTGTTTTTTTTTTATTTAGCTGTAAATTATTAATTCTTTAAATAATAGAACAAAATAGAAATAAAAAAAAAAAAATATTTCGTTATTTGTTGCAGATGTGAACTTTATGCTCCCCGTCACATGTTTGCACCACAATTATTGAAAGTTGACTAAGTCATGCGTGACATTTAAACAAAGATGAAACGACAATGATCTATAGTCCTTTTTATGTAAGTATGACTATATTTTCAGTACGATAAGTATACCGAAAACCCTTCAAAATGATGGTACATTTATGAAACTCGGTATAAATATTATAACGTTTCTTTATTGAAAAATCTTAAGGTAGGTAGGTAGAGATGGCGGTCACAAGCATCCTCGTTCGATGACCCAATTAACTCTGTAATGCGCCGCTTTGATACCAAAACTCGTTTGACCTGTGGATTAAAAGAACATTTTTTAAGAAGATGAGGGTATTTGGTGATAGATCTCCCAAAGGATCATCACCTACGCCCGAGTTCTGCTGCAGTATGCTACGCTAAGCAATTTGCTGATTTGCCCAGGACGCATACGATCTGATCCCTTAGGGTGACCATCTAGTCGCACACTCGGATATGGTAATCTCTGTACACCTCCGTCTATTTGCACAACATGACTTACCAGAGAAAATACCACCCGCCTGTATGACCAGACGCTTTTATTGGATTTAGATATGAGATGAAACTTATTAAGGATTCGGACATAGGAAAAACACCCGATAGGGCCAAAGTTCGCAACTAAAAACAATATGTTCTGTGCCAACTAGGCACTTTGTTGACTGGTATTGAAGCAAAGGTTGACACAACCGTGTGATCGTCTGGTCCTCGTGCACCATGAGCCACCTTCAAACACCAGTAGTCTGCTAGCTCACAGTCATAGGAGTTTGAGGAAGAAAATGGTGCAAAAGGAAACCGAAGTTAATTCTAGGTCCATTGAAACTTTCTTGGACTTGAACATAGGAAAACACTCAAAAGGGTCGAAGTTCGCAACTAAGAGACATCTACACTGTGCCACCTAGGCACTTGTTGACTGGTATTGAAGCGGAGATCGGCCTAATTGTGTGATCGTCCGGTCCTCGTGCACCATGAGCCACCTTCAAAAACCATTAGTCTGCTAGCTCGCAGTCATAAGAGTTTGGGGAAGAAGATGGTGCAAGAGGAAACCGAAGTAAATCCTAGATCCATTTCGTCGCGTTGAGGAAAGAAGTCAAATCTTTGAGAGTTCGTTAAGGTTGTCAAAAAAGGGCTTCCCAAAAGATTGTTGCCTCATTCTGGCCAAAGCGGGACATTTACAGAGGAAATGAAAGACTGTTTCCTTTTCCTGCTGGTCCCCACAACGACGACAATAAGTATTGTAGGGGTTGCCAAGCTTCGCCGCATGTTCTCCTATTGGCCAGTGTCCAGTGCATGTTGCAACAATCCTTGCTATGTCTCGCCTGGGTCTGCACATTAGGTTAATAGTTCGGGATTTATTATAGGTTGGCCAAATCTTTCTAGAAATAATGCAGTTAGTTAAACTATTACACCTACGATTAGATTCTGAGAGAAAAATTGAGAATATATTGCCCTTCATAACTCCGAGAGGAATACTGACTCTTTCCACAAGTGAGTTATGAAGGGCTGAACCTTGCCTGGCCAGCTCGTCAGCCCGTTCGTTTCCCTCAATTCCACTGTGACCCGGACCCCAGATAAGAGTGGCCCTGAGGTTAGTGTTCAGACTCAGAAGCTCATCCTGGCATTGTCGTACTAATTTTGAGGATGATGTAGCCCAATTAATGGCTTTGACAGCCGCTTGACTGTCTGTTTAAGTAGCTTGCATGCTTCCTTGATTGCCAGTACTTCAGCCTGAAAGACACTAGAAAAGTCAGGAAGCCGAAAAGACCTGGATATATTTAGGGACTCTGAAAAAATACCAGCACCAACACCGCACTCCATCTTTGAGCCATCAGTAAAGATATTTGTGTCGAAGTCTTTCGTCACGACGTCATCATTCCAATCTTTTCTGGATGGAAATATAACTTTAAAATCTTTACCGAGGCTCATTGAAGGGGTGCAGTTATCAGTGGGAGGGAAAACATTTCGGTTGGAATTAAACCCGTGATCTTACTGTGCCCATAGGGTTTGGCAAACCAGGAGTTCGATTCTTTTAGTCTTATCGCGCTGCAAGATACCAGGTATTTAATGTGTAAATCTTGTGGTAAAAGGTGCCTAAAGCATCTGTTGGACAAGATCGAATAGCCCCTGTGGTGCCAATGCTAGCTGTTCCTTGAACCTTCCTAAGTTTGTTGATATTATACAAATTCTTTAATGCTGGCCACCACACAATCGAACCATACGTAAGAATAGGTCGCACCACGGCTGTGTATGTCCATAAAATCATTTTTGACTGGAGGCCCCACCTTTTAGCAAAAGTTTTGCTACAGGCATAGAAAGCTTTGCAGGCCTTCTTAACCCGTTCTTCAATGTTTAATTTCCAAGAGTCGAGAACTACACACAGATATTTTGCACTGGAGGAGAGTGAAAGTGTTTGACCGTTGAGTCGAGGTAGATTGAAGGGGTATATCTTTGTTTTGATAGTAAAAAGCATAAGTTCAGTTTTGCTTTGATTAATACCTAGTCCGCAGCTCGCAGCCCAGTTACTAACCTTCCTTAAAGCCACCTTCGTGATCTGACTTATCACAGGGGTAAACTTACCCGACACCAGTAGCACCAAATCATCGGCATACGCGACCGCCTTCACTCCACCCCTCTCTATCTTAGCGAAAATTTTATTCATGACTAAAAGCCAAAGAAGAGGAGACAGAACACCACCCTGGGGTGTTCCTCTACTGACGTATTTGCTTGGAGATTTATATGGAGAGAAAGAATTAATTGCCCAGGCAATATTTGAAAAATCTTAAAGTCTAGTCTTTTATAATATCACCAAAACTACTATAGCTCAACGGTTTCCTCATATATCTATATGTATATTTTAGACTTTTTCAACAACCATTTATCATTTGCAGAATTTCCATTACACAATTTTTTCCTAACTGCAGCCGCCCAGGAAATTCTTATCTTGTCTTTTTTGTTTGCCATTTTGCTTTTTCAATTAGTTTGAATCACTTTGTCTGCCTGCCTGCCTGCTAGCCTGCCAGGCAGCCTTCCAGCCAGAAAACCTCCTGACAGACCGGACGAAACAAATGTTGTTATTGCATGTTTATCTTTGTGTGCAGTGTTGGGTCGGAAGAGGAAGGACCTCTGTTCAGTCTACACACATATACCAATACACAAAATAAAGATATAGGATTAAAGTTAACGGCAAGAGTGCGGCAAAAGTGTCTGCTCAAATTAGAAGATTTAATTATAATTTCCAGAGTTGAGAAGAAAATGCGCTCACAAAATATCCAGTTGTCAAGTGCAGGACGACCGACGAAAGTTCAACTCAGAAACTCATCTTATTGCACTCTGTTTTCTTCGACAAGTATTTTAAGAGATAAATCTACATTCTAGGGACAACTTAATTTCTGCACAAAAGCCACAAATTCATAGTGGTTGAAGACACAAATCAAGTTGCAGTTTGTTTTGCGTTAAGGTTGGTTTTGGTATACGAGTAAAAACAGCATGTTGCCGATTTTAAATTAATTTTTTTCCTCACCAGTGGGTCTCGAAGTTAAAAGGACCAACAAAAATCAGAAATACAAAATGATAAATTTAATATTCACCCAGAAGGGATGGATTGTTGATATTTCGTATCTGTTAGATATGCACAGGCATATTACACTCACAGCCATTAAAAGGTTACCTATCCTTTTATTCTGCAATATAAAAGGTTGTTTTTATTTTCGAACATTTGTCCAGCAGCAAACCGACATACCCGCATCACTGTGAAATTTGCATCTACCAACTCGAAATTGAAATGAAATTGTTTTCGTATATTTTTCAAAAGCAAATATTGATTGGTATGGAAATGGAACAGGAATAATATAAGTTTTGATGAGGATGGGGATGCAAAAATAAAAAAATGTAGGAGTAGATATGTCGGAACTTTGATCCTTCTGAAAGTTCTTGCATTTTTGTTTTGATTTAACCAATTTTCAAATTTAAAATTGATAAAATACCAGCAAATACAAATAAATGGGTTTGAAATTAAATTTACCGTCAATAAAACACCCAAACTCCATGTAATCAAGAAGGCGATATTAACTCCTATAGAGAGATGAGGGAGAAGGGAACATTTTTCAGTTGGCAGTTTTCCAAGTGGACGGATATAGAAACGATGATTTGTCAACGTCAAGAGTATTCTACGATAAATTGATCTGATGGCTAGCACCTGAGGCCGATGCCATCTCAGTTATGACAAATTACTATTTGATTTTAAAATAAATGAAAGCTACATACATAAAATAACACGGAGTAATGCTGCTATGAGAGATTGGGCACACAAATCAGATTGTCTTTTGGTATGAGTTTTTGGATGAAGAATGCACCAAGAGATAAGGAAAAAGTATGAACAATTCCTTATATTTGGTGTTGATAATCCTGAAATAATATTGGAATAATCTTGCGTTTTTATCTTACAGCTTAGGAACTTAAGCAATTCAAAAATTAATTTC